>JBAMJV010000879.1:0-134933 GCA_037951105.1 Echinarachnius parma | reverse complement strand
TCTAAAACCAATATGTTGCGGTAAGTATTGTGGTGGTTCATGGCGTTTTGCTGACATATTTTTGTTTTCTTATGTGTTTAAAAGTAGTGTGTGTTCAAAAGTAGTGGAAACTATACTGTACCCAGAAATAAGTTAAATAAATAAAAATGATCAAAGAAATTGAGCTTTATCAGGAATGGTACCCTAAACGTGCTTGCTATAGACCGATGCTCTAACCACTGAGTATCAAAACACCCTGTATTATGGCGGTACTTCCCAGAAACCTTTTTTTAATACTCGTGCTTGTCATCAGAAGCTATAAACCTCGAAGGGTAAGAAATCAACTTAGAGATAATGCGAGTGATCACCCACTAACAATCCCAGCGAAGTGCCATTTATTTGTATCATTTTCATTAATTACTTTTAAAGAGGAATTGCAAAATAAATATGACCCCCTTGTCGAGAAGATACCCTAGACAGCCATCATCTCCCAAGCCAATACATTCTTGTGTACTTCCCGTTATGCATTTCCCCATGGAAGGGATGCTCCCCAAGGAGTGGAGATGATGCACACATTGTGTGTGTGCCGCAACGAAGTTGAAGTGTTTAAACTTTTATTTCGTTGGTGTGTCAGCATTGTATTCTAAGACCGGAGTAAAATTAATGTTAAGTGCTCAGATAATAATTTTGTTTCTATATTAGGCGCTATATACATTGAAACAAAATTATTATGATTATCAATATTACTATTACTATCCATTCATACAGGTATCGTTAACGCCAGCTTCCCGTTATCAGACCAACCCGTTCTCGGTGATTGGACGGTGTTCGTCGATGTCGAGGGACAAGTCTTCAACAAGACATTCTCAGTCGAGAAATATGGTGAGAATATCAGGGAAAACATGTATTCTTTAGAAAATAATTTTATTATACGACTTATCGCAGTGATATAGCGTATATAGGCTCACGTAAAAAGAAGAGGGTTGCACTATTTGTTTACATGTATTTTTTTATTCCTTCGTTGTATTTTGTATTCCTTTGTTGTATTTTTGTTACTGATTTGTTGGGGGTATGTGCCCCGTACTGTATTGCTTCGCCTCTGACCTCTATATAGATTGAGTGGTTGATTGGCATCAGTTGCATGTCTGAATATTCCTTTCATCAATTTAGTTTACAGAACTTACCACGATTATCTTGATGTCTACCATTCATAAATCCATATTAGTTTACAGTTCTACGTCGAATTGACGTCAAATATTTATGTTTAATTTCTTTATCAATATTCTTTTTACAGTTTTACCACGATTTGACGTTGTCATTGAGCCACCTGGATTTATTCCTGATACAAACAAATGTAGCCGTGCAGCTGTCCATGCAAAGTAAGAAGTCAAGTTTATTATTTGCATTTATTGCGTTTACATCGCAAAAGTATAATATTATCGGGACCTCCGACGGTTCAACATTGATAATTTGCATCGGTGTATTTTGCCATTTCTTCATGCAATGTGGATTTTCACTTGAAAGTCATTGACAATATACATTTTTATTCCGATTGTCATTTACAAATTATTCATTTACAAGTTTTACAAGCGATTTTCTTGTCGAGTCGACGGTACATGCATTCATAATTTGTATCAATTTTCTTATGATATGATTGTTAGAATTTCCGGTATTTTACTTGAATGTTATACAAATCGCTGATAATTCGCATCAGATGATCATTGCTTCAACCATTCGTCAATATTTTGCCAATGTTTGTTTTAGCCAATGTAACACACAATATCCCTGAATTATTATCCCACAGCTTTACTACCGATCAGCATAAATCCAATATTACTTCTGTGAGATAATGATTTGTTCCTCAAGCCTGTGAATAATCGTCAGTGGGGCGTATAGAGTGGGCCTACTGATTTCATGGTGGGCGGGGCACATTCTGTGTTAAAATTTCTTAATCGTGTATCCCTATCATTTCATAGTGTTGCAATTGAAGTATTGGGGTTCGTGCCCCCTGTGCCCCCCGTCCTCGCCCCCATTATTGCTCCGCCACTGACAATCGCCCCCATGCTGGGGCGGTGTCCTTGTTCCGTTGTTGTCACGCTGAGATGTCGAGTCCAGTTTAGGATGATGGGCAGAAATCATGGATAATATTTGTTATTGGGGCGTTTGTTGATTTCAAGAACCACCACCCCTTTAACCCTCCTAGTGAAATGGCTTTAATAATCCCGGAATGGTTTAAATCAAGACCAGACATTCAATTATGTAGGCCCGCATGTATGATGATTTTTTAAATATTTCTTTTGCATGAGGGCAATAACCTCGAATAAGACCTCGGCCTTCTGAAAGTTTCAATGTAGGCTACATGTATTATCATAACAAAAGCAATATGTAAAAGAGTCAGAAATAACCGCTTCTATAATGAGATATTCTTTGATAATTATGATGTTTTCTCAATCTGTTTACTATCTAAAATAAAGCCAAACTCTTTTTAAAAATATGGTTTCATTATCGTGATATTTACAATAGTGATGTTGATACAAGTTTATAATATCAATTATGGTTTTATATATCAGTCCATATGGCCTGCGTGTATTATTACTATTACCGTTGAAAGTGTCAGACGTAAATGTATATACGTTATAATGATTTTGGGGCCTACTTATCGTAAACAGTTATCGTAACAGTAATAGTCATAATAAAATACAAATGAAGAGAGGGGAGGTAATATCATTATGCCCACTTGTCTCATTTGATATATATACTGTACAACAGTGTACGCCATATGGCGGAAGGGGGTCGAAAGCACCTTGCCACTTTTCATGGAATATTCTTCATCGCATCTGCAATTTACCAAGTAGCAGTACGTTAGTTTAAACAAAAATTAAAGTCCTTCCCGTGCCGATGTATACTGCGGCGTCTATCTTTGATTCATTAGCCCTAGGCCACACGTCTACTAAATGTAGCGAAAGCGAAGAGATATTTTAGTCTAAACCAGAGCATGATGACCTCATCATCAACAGTTCTGCTTTTCAGAAAAATCGGCCAGGTTCAACTCGAAACCAGATCGAGACGAGCAAGCATCCCTGTCATAATGGAGCGAACTGTGATGGTAAAGGATGACGATAAAGGGTAGTCCCCGACGTACACAGTTGATTGAACGCGATTGTACGTAAAACCTCAACGAACATAAATTTCTCCATGGATTGAGAATACAGTTAAACCTGTCTAAGTGGCCACCTGTCTTTAAAAGCCAACTTGCCTATACTATAGCCTAGTTGCCACAAAAAGTGATTATTGCAGATTTAAAAAACGGTGTTATGGAACCTGCCTATACAGTTCAGTGACCCTTTTCCTTGTCTCCCATTGCTGGTCACCATGCATACACAGGTGAAACAGTACGCCACTATTAGTAGGGTAGACTAGACGAAACATGGCTACATTGATGTATGTGTTCTGTTTTGTTATTAGATACACATTCGGGCAACCGGTGCAAGGCAAACTCTCCATCAACATGAACCTGTACGGCCTCGGCTACTACGATGACTATGTCGGCCAAAATATGTACTTTTTCATGGATGTGAGTATATTACGTATTAAAATCTCTATAAAGTGTAAACAATAATTGTTCGAAGCATGGGTCGTTTAGGCTGTGGTCACACGGTACTTGCGATGGGTTGCGATGAGCTGCAATAGGTCGATTGTGCATATGAAAGGCGGTTAATTTGTCAAACTAAAGCATAACCCTGTTGTACATAACATTTTCACTGCAGCTATACAAAATAAACCCTTCACAGCTTGACCACACAGGCTTAGATAATAAGTGCAAAGGTTATTTGACCGAAATGAATGTGTCTTTTTCGCTCGCATTCCATTGTGACGTTTGGTTATTTTGGATATGATCTGCCCTTCATAACTTCTATTGTCTTGTTGCAGGCTGTTGCAGGTGATCGCAAGCATCGTGTGACCACAGCCTTATCAGAATTCTCCCTTATTAGTCTGTTCATTGTCATGGCATTATTTTCTTCCAGATCAATGGCACAGCATATTTCGATATCTGCATCAACGATTTGACGAGCTCGCCGCTGAAGCCGCACTTCAAGGGGACGATACGGATCGAGGCGAGTGTGACGGGCAGCGATGGCAGCGCCTTCACGGCCATGGACGAAACGTGCCTTGTTCACAAGCAGCTTGTCTCCATGGACTTCTCCCCTGACACCAAGAAGCACTACAAACCTGGGCTCCCATACCATGGAAGGGTCAGTAGACCATTATTATTTAATTATGAAATATTACTTTGATCTAGTGGTGTAGTGTAGTTAGACTGATTGGGGGTGGGGTTCACGCAAATGGTGTCCTACTAATTAGCGTGAACAAGTGCGAAGTACTGTGAACAAGCGCGAAGAATAGTATAGAAGAATAGTATAAATACTATTTATTGCAAACAAATTTGTTTGCAGTATTTATGAAATCTCGTTCGCACTAGTTCGCAGTAAATCCCGTTTGTGCTTTTTCGCAGTACATTTGTTCCCGCTTATAGGCTGGCCATCGATATGTAGGTTATCTTCTCACTAAAACCCAATATAACCGATAAGCATTTTTATATTGATGGCTTATTCGCGCTATAGCCTATAGTTCGCGCTTGTTCGCAGTACTTCGCATTTGTTCGCGCTAATTAGTAGGACCACGCAAATGTTTTATGTAGCTAGATCTTGATGTTATTTATGGCAAAAGTGTACAGGGCTCTCCTTTTATTTGCCCTTTTTGTTATTTGGGGGGCTTAATCCCCTTAACTTACTTTCACTGTCCTCCCCTGGTAAAAATATACAAGTATATTATTTTGTTTGCAAAAGCCATGTTATCTGATAATTTGTGTTGTGATGTTGTGTGATGATAGGAACAAATTAACTTGACAGACTGCAATGACCTGATTTTGTTTTTGAATTATGGTCCCAACCAAAAGGTCCTGCTTTTCTATCCTGATGATAGTCCGGCGAGCGACGTCGTCGTCAGAATCAACGTCGAAAGGAATACGGAGGTCGTGTTCAGGGAAGAATTTGTTGCAGTGGATGGAGAAGTTGAATTTGAGATCCCAGATCTACCTCACAATGCTGGACTCCTCTGGTTGGATGTAAGTATTATGGGATGGAATGGGGGTGAAAGGCAGCTATAGCCTAGGGTACCGAAGTGTGATGTCCCAGCTATTCATTGCCATGGGTAACTGGTTATAAAGAATGTCGGGCAAGCCAAAAATGTGCCAATATTTGTTAAAGGGATACCTAGTGTAAAGAGCTTCCTCGTTTCTCTTCTACCGTGTTGTTTAGCTTATGGTAAGAGAAGAATAAAATAGGGTTAGATTTTTTCAAATGCCCCTTTAGTATGTTGATATCTATCATTCAGCTCAAGAGTGTTAATGAACGGTCATAAACCTCATACACGTCATACAGTAATTCGTTGTAAAAGCTGACGCATATTTTCACTTTTTTAACTAAGAAAGCAGTGTTCTTTTTCAATGAAACTTTCACACATCATTCGGACATATCTTTCAACAATTTTGGTACAGAATTGAAGTCTCAAATGTCATTTTGAGCAATATCTGACACTTTACAGGTGCACCTTTAACATTATATTTTACTCTGATCAACAGGCTTTAGTTGTAGCGGTGGATGGCCGACCAGCAGGCAGCAGCTACTACCCTCATTTCTTGTCTCTAGGAAGCTGGTACTCACCGAGCGACTGTCACCTTCTTATGAACAATCAACAACACAAATTGAAGGTAAATTTTGTTTAACTTTACACATTGACACCAACCAGCATCCTCTATAAATAAAAAAAAGTTGCAAACTAGTAACATACCTTGTACCTAATCTCTGGTTATCAAAATGGGCCAAAATTAACTGATTTCTCTATTATAATATTATAAAATAAACCATAGTACAAATGTCGAACACTTTTTGAACTGTATGTGTTTCCCCCATTTTGCAGTCAACAATGGGTAATAATCAGGTAAAAAGTAATATATCAATTGAAATTGAAATTGAAATTGAAACTTTATTTACCATTCCATTAAAAAACATTACAAGGTAAATCAACAAGAAAGTATATTACAACAAAAGGTACAATAGAGATAAAATACAAACAAAGATTAGCGTACATTACATTTAAATATGGAAATGGAAGGATCTTCGAAAAGTAGGGAATCAACTTATAAACTGAAGATCCAAAGAATAATATTATTGATAATCAATGAACTCATCCTCTTCACAATTAAAAAGTATTTATAATAAAAACCCTTAATATTGCGATCAAAATGTAATTCTCTCAATTAACAAGGAATGCAACTATTTCAATTATTTCATTCATGACTTCTATGTTTATATATTGTTTGTCCACCATAAAAAACATCAAACAACTCTGAATCAATTTAAATCTGAGACTACTCATTGTAAATAATTCCTCTATAATTAATCATTTCAGGTTGGTTCTACTGCTGCAGTTAATATCCAGTCCACATGTCCATGTAACTTCACTCTCCATTATGAAATCATGTCGAGGGGTAACATCGTCACATCGGGAATTCATCACGTTCGAGAAAAAGAAGAAGATGATCCCACATTCCCATCCATTTTAGGTATGTCTTTTTAATGTGTCCTTACACAGTTCACACACCCCTTTATAGTGATCCATTAACTTTATATTTTCTCCAGAAGTAATGTTTGAGACTTCAATCATATACCAATGTCATTGTAAGATTCTTGAGAATGATATGTGTGAATTTCATAGAAAAAGAATAAAGTGTATCGAGTGAAAACAGAGAAAATCAATGTCTAATTTTATCCAGATGGTTCACGTGAAGTATCCAAATTTGGATGGACGATTGAGTATTCAAATTCAGATATTCTTGACTACGGTCAGAAACCGTCTATAGACGCTCTCAAATTCATCTCAAATATATCCATGATTATGGAGACATTTGAAAAATCAAAACCTATTTCATTCTTCTGTTACCACAAGAGAAGTGGGAAAGCTCAAAGTGATTTTGGTGGAAATTGTACAAAGTTAATGGATCACTTTAACCAGTGGAAGATGTTTTCAGGTTTTACAAGAATTTTCATGGTACTCAAGCCAAAGAATGCTCGATTAACTTGATATATCAGAATTGAATAAAATGGCATAAACAAAATTCAAGTGTTTAGAATAACATCTTCTCATACTTGCTAATGACTATCAGTATGGTTTATATAATATGCCAGTCTTTTAGCTAAGTTTTGTAAGTGCTATATAATCAGTGATATATGGCCCAGAATCTCTGCTTAATGGTAGTTATTGTGACGGTTGTGATTGGACCGGATATTATAAATAGGAATATATTCTTTTCCTAGTCTTTTCCCTTTATTTGATCTGCCCCATTATGCAATAAATTAAATAGAACTAGTCCACAATCCAACTGCGACAATCAACCAACGTTCATCGACTACTATAAACCTTGTTATTGCCAGACCTTGTGAATTGTTTATAATTAGTTGATATACAATGTATTTGTCTTGTTACCTTTGGTCAGGTCCCGACACTGACACGATAAATGGAACCATGCAGTCCACAAATCACGTGTGACACCCACCTGACATTGTTTGGCTGCAATAATGCTGAAAAGTTGCCTTCTTTATTAACTATCTCGCTAGATTTTGTGATTTGAAAATTATTACTAAATATTTGTCTGTTTCCTATGGTCTGGTTTAGATGTGATAAATGGAACAGAACCTCAATTCACATGTGACACCGAACTGACATTCGTTGTGGCGGCTGCGATGTCACCGACCAGTCGCCTCCTCGTCTACTACCTGCGTGATGACCAGGAAGGTGTGGTCGATGCACTTGAACTAGAGGTCGAGCCCAGCTTTGAGAATGAGGTCAGTTGTGCTTTATTCATGGTAATTAATGCTCTGTCGTTCATTATCATTTTCCACTCACTATAGTCAAATTTACATTGGTATCTTGATATGGTGGTTTGATGTTTGCCACTGTAATGTATTCGCCTTTCATGCATTTTATGTTCGAGCGCCCTCTGATGACGAGGAGCGCAATAAAGGCACTTGCCATTCTCGTACTGGAACAAGTGAGTCACGCGTCCTTTGTGCTCGTCACATAATCGACTAATTAGCAATATCTTACATGGTGTCAGAAGTAAAACATCGTGAAAATGGCTGGACTGAAGCCCCCAGGACCCTTATCTCTGCAAGGGAATATTGCCCAAAACTGGAAGGACTGGATAAGGGCCTTTGAAATATATGAGACGGCGACGGAACTGGCGAACAAGACAGAAGGAATAAGATGTGCCACGTTTTTACACGTGGCAGGGCCTGCCGCCCAACAGATTCACGAAACTTTGCAATTCGCTCCGGCCGAGAGGGACAAAATCCAACCATTAAAGGAAAGATTTAAGGCATACTGCGAGCCGAAAAAGAACCTGACGGTGACCAGGTACATCTTCAACACGAGGAACCAGAAGCAAGGGGAGACATTCGCAAACTATGTCACAGACCTGAGGAGGTTGGCAAACGACTGCGAGTTTGGCACCATCGAACAATCGCTTCTGAAAGACAGGATAGTTTGCGGCATAAGCGACCAGGGATTAAGGGAGAAGCTACTCCAATCGGACGATTTGACACTGGAGAAATGCATCGACATCTGCGCCGTCACCGAGGCATCAGCCGAACATGTCAGACAGATCGCCCCGAACAGCGCGACGACAAACGAGAACGTCGACATGATCCGACGGAGCAGCCAGCAACAGCCCGCTCGACGAGGCCGAAATTGAGGGCGTGATGAACGGCCCGCAGCCCCAGGCGACAGGGGACCCGTATGCCCGTCGTGCACATACGTGCACAAAACCAACACTTGCCCTGCGAAAGACAAACAATGCCATGAATGCAGAGGATATGGCCACTTCTCTAGGTCAAATGAATGCCCTGCCAACAGACAAGGCGGACAACAACAACAGCGGCGTGATCGACCCTACTATCAACGGGAGCCCATCGACCGACACATCCGCGAAATAGAAGCCGAGATGCGGGGGATGCCCTACACGACACTGCCCGACGTCGGACGCGAGCATGAGCGATGGTCGTCGCACCAACGGCCAGCCGACCCCGAGGCATTCTTCGTGGACACGCTCGTCGACATTGTTGGCCTGCACTCCACGACCGAATGGGGACAGACGGCTTCCATCAACGATGTGGACATCGACTTCAAACTGGACTCCGGTGCTCAAGTTAACATCATACCGGAAGCCATCTTCTTGAAAGCTGGACTCACTCTAATGAACAGCAACGTAACGTTGCGATCCTATTCTGGACATACAATCAGCCCAGTGGGCCAAACAAAGGGGACCATGACAATAGGTAAGAAAGATTTTGAAGTTGTATTTCAAGTGGTGACTGGAAATGTAAAACCCATATTGGGAAAAGAGACATGTGAACGGATAGGGTTACTTGTGAGAAATGAGGTGTATGATGTGAGTGCACGCACAGCCCCCGGCACAGCCCAAGCACCGCGCTCTGGTGAAATTAGCGCTCAGAAATCGCCAGCGAGCGAGAATGATATGCCCCACCCTAATGATAGTCAAACAATGCAAGCGGGGAAAGACATGACCCCACGCATCAGCGACACAGCCCAGAGCCCAGAGTCCGTGGCATTTACTGCGAAAGTAATACAGGATAATAGCGAGCTCTTTGATGGACTAGGGAGGCTACACGGTCACGAATATAGCATAGCGCTGAAGGAGAACGCGGAACCAAAACAAAATCCGCCCCGTACGATTCCTTATAAGCTTAGGGATAAAGTCAAAGCCGAACTAGAGCGCATGGAAGGGTTAGGAGTCATAAAACCCGTAACTGAACCGACAGACTGGGTTAACTCAATGACTGTCGTCCGCAAACCTGACGGCGCTGTACGCATATGCCTTGATCCGCGTGACCTCAACGCAGCCATTCGGCGCGAGCACTTCCCCATGCGAACGTTCGAAGACATTGCGGCCCGCATGCCAAAAGCGAGATTTTTTTCTAAGTTCGACGCGACGAGCGGATACTGGCAGCTCCCATTGAGTGGCGAAAGCTCACGTTTGACCACCTTCAATACCCCCTTTGGGAGATACCGGTATTGCGTGCTGCCATTTGGCATCTCATCGGCGAGTGAAATTTGGCAAAGGGTGATGGAGGTAGAATTTGGGGATTTAGAGGGGGTCGAGACAGTCGTTGACGACATTCTCGTTTGGGGAGAGACTGCTGCTCAGCATGATTCTCGTGTGAACGCACTACTCGCGCGTGTGAAAGCGTCCGGCTTGAAGCTGAATGCTAAAAAGTCTGTCATGCGTTCTGACAGGGTGGAATACGTGGGCCATGTAATATCCCACGAAGGGGTATCGCCAAGCCCATCTCGAGTGAGCAGCGTGCTGCAAATGCCATACCCAGCGAACAAGGCGGAAGTCCAAACGTTTTTGGGAATTGTTACATACATGGCCAAATTCATTCCAAGCCTCTCTGAAATCACCGCCCCGCTGAGGCAACTAATGGAGAAGGGCATCGCATGGCACTTTGAGCAAAAGCATAGGGATGCAGTAGATGAGCTGAAACGTCTGCTCACATCACCGCCAGTGCTAAGACTGTATGATGTGAACGCGCCTGTCGCAATGGCCACTGACGCTTCCAATAGCGGATTTGGAGCAGTCCTAATCCAAGATGACAGACCTGTTGCCTACGCGTCGCGCAGTGTGAACGCAGCTGAGCGTAATTATGCGACCATCGAGAAAGAGCTATGCGCGATACTGTATGCTTGTCGAAAATTCCATGATTTCATAGCAGGTCAGCGGGTTGTGGTTCACACAGATCACAAACCATTGGTAGGCTTGCTCGCTAAACCACTGCACAAGCTGAGTCCCCGGCTCCAGCGCATGAGAATGCACCTCCTTCGCTACGAATTGGTACTGGTGTGGAAACCGGGCCGGGAGATGTTCCTACCAGACGCGCTAAGCCGGATCGTAAATCAATCCGATCCAGAAAGCGCCAACGCATGCGAGTTTGATGATAGAATAGACGTGAATTACATTGCTGACAATGTACCGGTGTCTGAGCAAAGACTACAGCAAATCCGGAAAGAGACAGAGCGCGACAACGTACTGCAAATGCTGCGCCTGCAAATTGAACAGGGTTGGACATGCGATAGAAAAGCCCTCCCAGGGGAGCTGATCCCGTACTTCCAACATCGCCATGAGTTGGTGTACGTGGACGGAATCATCCTCCGGGATAATAGGATTGTCATGCCGCGTAGCATGCAGCGAGAAATGCTGCATAAAATTCATGAATCGCACCTGGGAATTGTAAAGCTAAAACAAAGAGCGCGCACGGTGATGTTTTGGCCAGGCATCAATCACCAAATTGAGGAGGTGGTAGCAAATTGTTCCACATGCCAGACATACAAAAGGGCACAGTCTGCGGAACCCCTCCATCCCCACCCCATGCCAGAGAGGCCGTGGTCAAAGGTGGGGGCCGATATTTTTCATTTTGAAGGGGCAGACTTTCTGTTAGTAGTAGACTACTACTCCAAATTCCCTGAGGTAGAACTTTTGAAAGACATGACGTCCCACGCAATCATTGGGACTCTGAAACGCATATTTGCTCGAAATGGAATCCCCGAATGCCTGATTACGGACAATGGCCGCCAGTTTGTCTCAGCTCAATTTCGGGAGTTTGAGCAGGCCTGGGAATTCTCCCATATCACGTCTAGCCCAAACTTTCCCCAGAGTAATGGCCAAGCTGAACGCCACGTCCAAACTGTCAAGAATTTGATGAAACGAGCAAAACTCAGCGGTAGTGATCCTCATTACGCGCTGTTAGAGTATCGAAACACCCCCATTGATGGAACTGCTGGATACGCCCCAGCCGAACTGTTGAACAGTCGATTGCTAAGGAGCAGGCTGCCCGTCGTAAATCATCTCCTCCGACCGCACATCGCTCCGCCAATGCGTGCAAAACTAGAAGCGAGGCAGGGTAAACAGAAGGCGTACTTTGATGGAACTAGAAAAACACATGCATTACCTGATCTGCGGCCCGCACAGCCAGTAATGTTCCGTATGAGAAACTCTCTTTGGCAGCGAGGTCATGTTGCTCGCAAACATGACAGCCCCCGCAGCTATGTGCTGACAACGCCCCGAGGCGAGATACGGAGAAATTTGGCACATATTCGGCCGATCCCAAGCCCGGCCACCACTGCTGACCACGCCGGTGAAGAAAACACCACGCGGTCACTCGGTGCCCAGGAGGCGGGAAACGAATCGCCCAGCAAGCGCGATAGCCCATACGACCGCGAGTCTTCCCAAAATGGCGAACCACACACACGCGAACGGGTGCATGCAAGCGCACAACATACACCACCTCTTATCACTCGAAGCGGACGGGTATCAAAACCACCCGCTAGGCTACTATATGAGGCTTGATGTTTTGTAAATAGGGGTACGCATTGTGCCCGAAGGAGGGTAGTTGCATGATTCTGTATGCCTCCCTTTAGTTAGTTGATATGCATTATGTGTTATGGTAGATGTAGTGTACTAAATAAATGGTTGATGAACTTCACTAGAACCTCAAGAAGGCAACATGTTTTATCACAACATTATACTCCATTACATCATTAGTTACGCCATACATTATTTTGTAATAACGATCTGTCATAAGTATCATAAAGTTGAGATATTAAAAGATTGTCATAATGGTTATCCTCCAATGACTGTAATAGTAATAGTAATAACGTTATTCAATGTTGTGTATTAAAAGTTCCATTATAAGATTGCATCATGAAGTGATTTGTTTTGTTAGATTAAATATTAAGTTAGTGTAGTAAACCATGCTAATAGTGTGTGGACATCGTATATATATATGCAATCGAGTATTAAGAATTATACAAATACATGTACGTGTCTCGTTAAATGTACAACATAACTGAGTTGTGTTACTAGTACCCTACTGCCTTCATAAAATGGGGAAGGTCAAGTAGAAGCATTAATTGAGGATCGTATACTGAGCTAGTCGATCGAACTGATTATAAGTATAAGTTATTAATTTCACATGCAAGTAATTTAATTGATAGCCGGATACCACAATGTAGTAATAAGTTATTAACCTCACGTTATAAGTAATTTAATTGATAACCGGATACCACAATGTTAATTATTCAAATAATATCTCTTACTGAACCATAATTGTGTAATCATAATTGATAAAATAAAAATACAATGTTTATGTTTAAGTATACACGTTATATTGTTCGTTATAATTACATATTACGATAGGACCCAATTAAATAATTAGCACGATTCGATGTAATGCAAACTCATTGTGCTATGTGATAATATAATGACGCACACAATGGGATCACAACTGTAAACTCCATTATTTGTATTCGTACCCCTTCTTCATTATTATGAGGGGGAGATGTAATGTATTCGCCTTTCATGCATTTTATGTTCGAGCGCCCTCTGATGACGAGGAGCGCAATAAAGGCACTTGCCATTCTCGTACTGGAACAAGTGAGTCACGCGTCCTTTGTGCTCGTCACATAATCGACTAATTAGCAATATCTTACACCACTATCAAATTAAGTCATGGGGCAGCTTAATCGTTTGATGGAGATTCGATTTTGGTATTCTGCATAGACCCCACCTACAGTGAAGTTGATTTTGAAAAGATTTTGATCTACGCGAGTACCTTACGAAATTCCATATATCTATATCTCTGAGTCGACTTTCATTATCAATGGACTAAAACATTTCCACCAGTTTTCAGCCACATGGCCCACTTATAATAGAGACAATTGTTATTTGTCCAGCTTTAACTGACAAAAACTGATTCCTCTATTAAATAGAAACTATTCCCCTTTTTATTATAATTCAAACATGATTTCCATCAATTATTACCTCCATAAGGGTCTCATTAACTAGACAATGTTTACAAATTTTACATTATCAAGCTCTAACTGACCGGAGCTGATTTATCTTGTGTTTCATCTAGGTTTCTGTTTCATGGTCAAGGAATACGACGTCTCCAAAGTCACCGGTCAGTATGCTCATCTCCGCCAAGCCAGACTCCTGCGTTTGTGTCGCCACAGTTGACAAAAGCGTTCAGCTGCTCAAGCCTGGGTATCAGATCACTCCACAGAAGGTATGCTAAAGTGTTTTTTTTAAATTAAATTTCCTATTCTCTAATTATTTGGAGTGACATTTATTTGGCAGATAATCATACAGTGCATTGAGCATCGATATGTAGATGAATATGTTGCGATTTATATATACTCTGTATTATTATTATTATCATTAATATTATCACTATTTCATAGTTATCGATAGTTTTATGAATGTACTATTATAATATGAGAAAATTGCACCAAGTTTAAATTAAAAAACAATAGAGATAAATGACCTTCAATTTTATCTTTCTCAGGTGTTTGATGAACTAGCACGGTACGACCTTACAGAGGAGCGATACGACACGGACTGGCTGGGTGGGGCCATGAGGCGCAGGAAACGCAGATCGCTTATGTTCGGTGGAATGAGAAGCAGAGATGCTGACTATGCTTTCAGGGTTTGTTTGTTTTTTCCGTATTTATTTTTCTGTTCATGTCTCTTCCTTATGATATATGAGAATTACTTATGATATACCAATATTATTTATTTAATCTTTCCTTTATTATTTAATGTGTACATCAATGACATTTATTTATTCCTTGTACTATTTCATCAGTTATTTCAATCTGTGTAAATATTGTTGTACATATATGCCACTGCAATGCAGCTTGAAGCTGTGACTGTAACATTTTGTTTGTTGGATAAAATACCATTATTATTCAATTTTGTAATGTATCGTTATGTCTCGAGAGCAAGTCAAGTTGTCTGATCACCTGTCCATCAGTCCACGTTTTTTTTTCTTAAAACAATATCCCAAGAACATCAAGGTGCATTAAGACCTTACTTGGTGCCCATGTGTCCTCCGAGAAGATAAGGATCTGATTAATTCATTTTATTTTGTTTTTACAATACCCCAAGAATGAGTAAGTACAGTGATGTTTTACCCTTGAAAGCTAGATATCACATTTTTCTGAAGTGGGTGCCCATGTGTCCTTTGAGAAGATAATGATCTGATGAATTTATTTTGTTTTGTTTTTACAATACCTTAAGAATGAGTAGTGAAGTACAGTGATGTTTTACCCTTGAAAGCTAGATATCAAATTTTCCCCGAGTCTTGGCCTTGTCTTTAATTTCACTGGCACTCTACATTGTACTTCATATTGTCCTTTCATTTATATAATTATATTTGTTTTCAATTTCATATCCTGTTGCAGGAAGCCGGCCTTCGAGTTATGACAGATAGGGTTCTTTTGCGATTTCAAAATTTCTCAGGTTTGTATTTTATTTTGTTATCATATTATCATATTCTTGAATCGGTGACTGCTCTGAAGAAACTATGATAATGAAGTAACATTTCTTGGCCTTGCAATAATAATAATAATGAGATGGTATCATTTTTTTGACCGCATCAGGACTTTATATGATTTTTGTAAATTATGATTTTTTTTTATTGTCATAAAGTAATGCATTGGATACTAAAAGAATAAGTGTTTTCATTTGATTTCAGAGCACAGTTTATCAAAATTAATGTAAAAACTTAATTTTATTTTTGTGCAATATACATGTACCATGAATATGTTTAGTTAAAACATTTAATGAGCATATTGTGTAAAATGCACTTTATATTCCAAACGTTTATGATTATATTCCAAACGTTTATGACAAAACATAACAAAATTAATGATTTCAGATGAGCTACGAATTAGCCCCAGGAGAGCCAAACGTTCTACAGAACGGACTGACAAGCGAAGGCGGGCATACTTCCCAGAGACGTGGATCTTCAACTGCTTTAATGTGAGGTAAGGTAGGCAAATAACAGAATGTTTGCTTTTTCATCACTTTTTAAAAGAATAATGACCCTCAATTGGGACCATTTACCCATGTGACCAATGACCGGTCCATAGTATCATTGATCCATTGTACTAATGATGTGTAGGACCAACAACTAATAGGACCAATCAGCCTAGCTACCTGCAGTACCAATGGAGAATGTTATAATGTTTAATGATGTTTTTTCTGTATTTATTTATCTGTTTATCTGTTTAACTAAATAAGGTGTTTAGCTGCATGGGCTTGATATCAACAATTAAACTAGATGATAATATTCCATTTAGGACTATCTGATTTTGTGTATGCATCCATAAAACTCAACCCAAGCTATTTCAGGACCAGTCCTCAATCGGTAAACATCTAATCTCTCTCTCTCTTCTCCATGCAGTTCAACAAGACGCGAGAACTACGTTCAGCTGAACGCGCCAGACACGATCACTGAATGGCAGACAAACGTGGTGGCCTTGTCCCAGGTGCATGGGCTTGGTGTGGCCAGCCCCGTGCCACTCACGGCCTTCAAGGAGTTCTTCATCGAATTCAAGATGCCCTACTCGGTGATCAGAGGGGAGCAGCTACGCATTCCGCTCACCATATTTAACTACCTCGATGTTTGTGCCAAGGTATTACAGTAACTTTTTTATGTGCACATAGTTTCCATAAATCTGCATAGATGTAGTGGCGTTGCTGGTTAGGGGGGCAGAACCAGGATTTTTTTTCAAGGGGGGTGTTTGAGCTTCATTTAGTGGTATAGTTGGGGTGTGTTTGTATACCTAATACAGTAATTTTTTTGCTAAAGGGGGGTGTTGAACACCCCAAACACCCCCCTCGGTACGCCCGTGGGCGGAGCAATAGAAAACATAAGGGTACAAAATGTACAAATACATAGTGTGCCCCTAATATCTCTAAACTCTTACTACGCTACGCCACTGTGTAGATGAGGAACTTAATTTTCATCCAGGATTATGAAATAATCAGTTATGCTGTGAATTATGAATAGTAGAATATTCCTTTCAAGAAGTTTGTTCATGACTGATCCTTGGGGGTGTTTCATAAAGAGTTGCGATTAAATGCTAGGCGGAAAATATTCCTCAATGCTTATATCTCCTTCGCGTTAATTTCTGACTTGCATTTAATCTCACCTTTGCGATTGATCATAATTAAGTGTATATCTTCCTTTCATCGACAGGTTCGGACGACGGTGCACATCCAAGAAGGGATGAAGTTCCTGAGCCATGGGGGAAGGAGCCATACATTTGACCTGTGTCTGCAGGCAAAGGAGACTCTTACAACTCACATGGAACTGGTCTTCATTGAGCTCGGCAAGAAACGAATACATGGTGGGTAAAGTAACACAAAAATGTATCATCACTGTCAAACTTGTAAATTTGTTATTGGCTAAGTCAAAGTGATGAAGTTTTTGAGCCATGGGGGAAGGAGCCATACATTTGACCTGTGTCTGCAGGCAAAAGAAACTCTTACCACGCACATGGAACTGGTCTTCATTGAGCTTGGTCAGAAACGAATACATGGTGGGTGAATTTGAAATGCCATTGAGGGTAGTCGAGGGATTTATTGTCTTCATGAAATAGCATTTCAATCCCGAGGGAACATTCCATGATTTTCCAGACAACAAAGTTAACAACTGTTGTATATTATATGACAAAAGTCATACTTTCAGCCTCTCTGAGCTCGATTAGAAAATGTGGCTTTTCAAAATGATTTGTTGACAAGTCATTGTGATGTCATAATAGAACCCCTCTCTCTCATTGTGATGTCATAATACTATCTCTCTTGCAGCGCGCGCCATGCAGTTAATAATTGGCTCTGCGGTGTAATATAACAAAATATTATTGCAATCACGTGACTGCGTTGAGCCAATCAATGACTCAAATTTTACTAAGTCATATAATATTCATTATTATCAACCTTGCATACATGTAGCCTAAGTCAATTATTTGGAGATTTTTAAAGAGTAAATTGAAGTCACATAGGTTCACTTACAATTGCATATTGAAATAGTATACAACTGTATGTTCTTATTGTATTTTTTGCTAATTTCTAAATGGCTTCTGTCTCTTTCATTCGATCTCCCTTTAAGTGCACATGAATATAATTTTAGATAGATGGCACTATATAAATGCATGACATTATTGTTTTATTCTTGTTGTTGTTGGTGTTGCTGTTATTGTTGTCGTTGTTGTTATTTTATTATGATTTTTTCCTCTATTCATGCCAGCTGGAGCCGAAGCCTTGATGACAATGTCATGCGATTGTAACGATGGCCCCGGACTGAGTTCTAATTTCTAAATGGCTTCTGTCTCTTTCATTCGATCTCCCTTTAAGTGCACATGAATATAATTTTAGATAGATGGCACTATATAAATGCATGACATTATTGTTTTATTCTTGTTGTTGTTGGTGTTGCTGTTATTGTTGTCGTTGTTGTTATTTTATTATGATTTTTTTTTATTATGATTTTTTCCTCTATTCATGCCAGCTGGAGCCGAAGCCTTGATGACAATGTCATGCGATTGTAACGATGGCCCCGGACTGAGTGATATCCCAACATTGCTTGCACTCGATAAAATCACAAACAACATCCTGGTTGAAGTAAGTAGCTCACGTTTTTCATGCTGTGATAGCAATTTAATGAATTGACAGATGTATGACAGATACATTGCATCGTATTTGCATTTCGGTGTAGAGTATAAAGGTGGTATTCTAATATTTGTCCTAAATATCTTCCTAAGTTCTTGCCTAAATCAGGATGTTAGGAAGTGCTTAGGAAGTGCAAAATTGGTATTCCAATATGTTGACTTAGGAAGATTTTAATGCAAATTAGTAAGCTTTTGGCCACGCCCACAAGGCAGCTGTGAGCCAATGACTGATGTTGTTTCATTTACAATCATCCAATCAGAAAGGAGGAGGAAGCCATAGAAACTATCATTAAAGACATTTTGCGTAAAAGCCGGGGAAATGCGCTTGCTCTATTGTCTTTGATCTGCGCCATGCGGGTGCAGTGCGCGCTAAATTTATCTGCGCTTATGTAATGGCCACTGGTTTTGTAGGTCACTGCTATGTTTTGTACACAACACATGGGAGTTAGGGAAGGGGTCGGGCTTTCCTAAATACTTTCCTAGAAATTCCTTCCTACATGTAAGTGCATTTTAGAATACCAATTCTTCCTAAGTCACTAATTTGCATAAATTTGCATATTTTCCTAAGTTCTTGCCTAAAGTTAGGAAAAAAAGTTGGGAAGTGACTTAGGAAGATATTTAGGAAGGATGACTTAGGAAGAAATTCTGACTTGGGACAAATTTTAGAATACCACCCTTAATCACCATATTCACCATGTAACATGTAATGCTTCTCCAACATATGTGTTGATTTAATCTTCTTTTTATCATTTCACTCACATCTTGGCCCAAAATTTATCATGAAATTCTTTATACTATTTTTCAAACATAAACAATTAAACTCCCATACATGTCTTTACATGACATGTACAATCCGTCCATCCAACTTTATTTGTGACAACAAAGTTACCCAAGTACCTTTAGCGGCTTGAGAGCTAGAAGGGTGTAACTATTGGCTGATCATACAGTGTGAAGAACCTTTAGGAATTATTGAGGACAACATTCCTTTTTCTTTTGTCTTTTTTCAGCCAGAAGGGATTGAGAGAGGTTACACTTACAGCGTCTTCTTCTGTCCAAATGGTTTGTATAAACTTTTTTTATACTGTGGATATACTTGTGTGTATGACATGTTAAAATCAAATATCATCCATTGAGAAAGAGAAAATGCCCTATGTATAAGTAACTGTGTTACTTCAAAACCTAGCTTATAGAAAATAAAACAAGCTTTCTTTTATTTCGGATAAATATTTGTTAAATATTTCAAATAATTATCTTAAGAATTTGGTATTACCGTAGTGACGGCCATGACCTTCATGATGGTATGCAGAACTCAATTTTTAACAAATCAACATAAGGCCAAACAAAAATAAAATTTTGAATTGGAGTAATGGGCAACCAAAAATTAGGGTAGGTCGGTAGGGATTTTGTTGTCTTTTTTTTTTTTCTTCGCACAAATACACAAAAACACACACATAACACATCGCAATTGCAAATTCTATTGCAATTTTTTATTTTTTTATTTTTATTTTATTTTTAATTTTTTTTTAAATAAAATTCAGAAAAAACCTCTAGGGTCGGCGTGCATTAGCGCCGGTATTTTTAGGGGCGGGCGGGTTACACCAATCCAACCATTTATTTTTCATGGCCTAATGCCTTTCTCACTCTCATTTGACATTATTGTGCCATTGATTTTTAGTAATTACTTATTGAATAGAGTAAATGCTTACCAAAAGCCTCAATTTAAAAAAACTAGTTTGTTTCATTATCATTCTGAAAACATTGAATTCAAAGCAAACAAAGTTTCTGATTACAAGTGTTTGTACTTGCAAACATATATTTATGAAAACTATTATGTTTACTACCGGAATGAAGTACTAGCAATATATAAAAACATTCCTCCTATGCATAAAACAGAGCGCATCCACATCTCGACACCAAACTACGTCAAATACCAGTTTGTCACCCCTCCCGATGGCATGGAGTTCTTTACCTTCCTCTGTAAGGCCACCAACGAAGCCAAGATTGCCCTCTCGCGCGACCAGGACGAGAGCATCGACTACGAGATCGTTCTTGGGGGCTCCCATAACCTGCGTACCTGGATCTCTAGAGGATATGAAGGTAAGTTTAATTTTGACATGTTAAGTAATAAGAGGATGGAAAGGCCACAGGTAATGCCAGTTTTGCCATCTCTTGCAACCGGGATCAAAGCATTGAGATTAACTCAGAAAGGCTCTTACAGGGCCTGGGAAACCTGAGAAATTGGGAAATTGGATTTTTGTGATTGTCTACGCCTTGAAAGTCAGGGGAAAACAATGCAGGCCAATCATTTCACTTTCCCATATTGCACTTTATTTTGTTACAAAAAGTACTGAAAAGAACCTTGTTTACCATGGTGAAAATAAAAGTGATGGAAAAGTGATGGAATTATTGGTGTAAAGATCATGGAAAGTCATGGAATTATTGGTGTAAAGATCATGGAAAGTCATGGAATTATTGGTGTAAAGATCATGGAAAGTCATGGAATTATCGGTGTAAAGATTATGGAAAGTCATGGAATTATTGGTGTAAAGATCATGGAAAGTCATGGAATTATTGGTGTAAAGATCATGGAAAGTCATGGAATTATTGGTGTAAAGATCATGGAAAGTCATGGAATTATTGGTGTAAAGATCATGGAAAGTCATGGAATTATTGGTGTAAAGATCATGGAAAGTCATGGAATTATTGGTGTAAAGATCATGGAAAGTCATGGAATTATTGGTGTAAAGATCATGGAAAGTCATGGAATTATTGGTGTAAAGATTATGGAAAGTCATGGAATTATTGGTGTAAAGATTATGGAAAGTCATGGAATTATTGGTGTAAAGATCATGGAAAGTCATGGAATTATTGGTGTAAAGATCATGGAAAGTCATGGAATTATTGGTGTAAAGATCATGGAAAGTCATGGAATTATTGGTGTAAAGATTATGGAAAGTCATGGAATTATTGGTGTAAAGATCATGGAAAGTCATGGAATTATTGGTGTAAAGATCATGGAAAGTCATGGAATTATTGGTGTAAAGATCATGGAAAGTCATGGAATTATTGGTGTAAAGATTATGGAAAGTCATGGAATTATTGGTGTAAAGATTATGGAAAGTCATGGAATTATTGGTGTAAAGATTATGGAAAGTCATGGAATTATTGGTGTAAAGATCATGGAAAGTCATGGAATTATTGGTGTAAAGATTATGGAAAGTCATGGAATTATTGGTGTAAAGATTATGGAAAGTCATGGAATTATTGGTGTAAAGATCATGGAAAGTCATGGAATTATTGGTGTAAAGATTATGGAAAGTCATGGAATTATTGGTGTAAAGATCATGGAAAGTGATGGAATTATTGGTGTAAAGATTATGGAAAGTCATGGAATTATTGGTGTAAAGATCATGGAAAGTGATGGAATTATTGGTGTAAAGATCATGGAAAGTCATGGAATTATTGGTGTAAAGATTATGGAAAGTCATGGAATTATTGGTGTAAAGATCATGGAAAGTCATGGAATTATTGGTGTAAAGATCATGGAAAGTCATGGAATTATTGGTGTAAAGATTATGGAAAGTCATGGAATTATTGGTGTAAAGATCATGGAAAGTCATGGAATTATTGGTGTAAAGATCATGGAAAGTCATGGAATTATTGGTGTAAAGATCATGGAAAGTCATGGAATTATTGGTGTAAAGATCATGGAAAGTCATGGAATTTGACTTGAAAATAAGTGTATGAACCCTGAACTGTTATTTTTCTTTTTCTGTCAACCATAATTAGTATATCCTCTTCTTTTTTATTCCATTCAACAACAGGACCGAGACTGGAGAGCGTGCTGACACCAAATATCGTGAGCTGGGAGGAGTACCGAGCCTTCTGGATCAGCTGGGGAGATGGCCAGATACAGGTCTGTTCTTAAAATGATCTATCAACTTCATAAGATCTATCCAAATGTGAAATTTGAGACTTAAGTCATATCCTAATATCAATGTAAAATATCATTCTTCTGAATGACGTGCCAAAGTTTTATAGAGAAAAACACTTTTTTTCTTGTAGAAAAACACTTTTTTTTCTTGTAGAAATGTAATATTCTACATGTACTTGTATCTTACTGCCCATTGACTTTGATTACAATCGAAAAGTGCTCTTGCTTTTAATTCAATTACGATTTTAGGCAGAAATATGGGTTAATGAACATGATTGCAATCCCAAGCACCATTTGATGGCCATTAAAGTTTTAGGGTTGGGTGGTTTATTCAACTGGTGTGATTTGTGATTATTGGGTATGGATTAATATCTGACAGTTTGTTACAAAGAAACTCATTATTTTGGAAGTTTGTTTTCACTGATTATATTTCACACCAAATCTGTTTATTGCATACTTTATTTATTTCATGGCAGGGGGTAACAAATACATTAAATAAAGTTGTAATTATAATAATATAGTTAAATATCTATTCATGATGAGGCTTTATATGTTTAGTCTTCTGTTCTTTGTTGTGCCAATGATATATTATCCCATTGATTCATTCAGTCTCCAAAATGCTTTGGCTGGAGCTAGTCTATGAAGAATGAACATTATACCAAAATCAAATTTGATCTCAATATGGTAAAAAGTCTTGTATTATCGCTTGTTTTCAGCTCGGCTATGGTGAGACCAAGTCTAATGTGTCGGTCATCTTGACATTGAATGACCCTTTGACCATTGACATGACCATTCAGTCCATTGGATTTGCTACTGGTCCAGGTTCTCTGGGAGAATTCAGAATATGGAAGAAGAAAGGTAAGATAACTTGTTTGTATATGTATTAAAATATAGGAATAATATTATAATAATGTAATTATGTAATACATTTGTTACAATCTTTCATTTTTCCCCTTTCAACCGTCTTTGTCCATAGAGGTGCTTAAATTAAGATATGATGGAACATGATTAGATGTTAATATTATGGAATATGGTTGTGTATTGTCAAGTGATATAAAACTAACCAATTGACACTTTTAATACCGCATTATGTCAGTTATCTACTTTGCTGTACCAAATCTCCCAGAATAAAACAACCAAAATGGCCCAAATTAAATTTCAAGAATCCACTTGACAAAGTATTGTTGACAAATTTACATGAATAGCCTAATCCCCCATTTATCTAAACTAAATAGAAAGGAATTAAGTTTTACAAGAAGTCTGGGGTCTTAAAATTCATTCATAACTTACAAATTTTGTGTGCGTTTAGGGAAAAGTAAATATGTCTAATATATTATGTGTATTGTAACCCGAGTTGAAGGTGTTACTCGGGGGGTAAATTGCTAAATTTTGTATTGGTTTTCTTTCACTCCTATTCAGGCAACAATGAGATCTATCGTGAGGCGTTTACACTCTCTCTTCCACTCAACTTTGTACCTGGGTCAGAACGTGCCAAAGCAACAATGATAGGTAAGAATAATAAATTCACCATATTCTTTATGATGGTTTGATTTTCGTCACTACTGTATCCTGTATTTCTTTCATTATACCGTCTAGGTTGTTTCGAAACCATGTATCCCAATAATGCCCTACCTATTTGGCAGGAAACTATGATGATCTTTCTGACAATGCAAACATAATCATGCATCCTTCCAAATATTTCAAATTTTTGCTAAGGAGATACGTCAAATATACAAACATTTTTTAAAGTCCGCTTTCTTGTAATTGTCATATTTTACCCTGTCAATAGCTTATGTTAATTTTGTTATGTGCACTTACAATCAAATAGAGACTCTTGCAATTTGCGCTGTATAAATATCTATCATTATCTATTAGCATTATGTATACATTGTTTCCTTGATTTGTATTAAAGCTGATGTAATGGGGCCGACGCTGAACAACCTGCACAACTTGATCCGTCTGCCGTTCGGCTGTGGCGAGCAGAACATGATCCACTTTGCTCCTAATGTGTACATAATGCGTTACCTTCAAAGGACCAATCAGCTTACTCCGGAGGTCAAGACGGAGTCTACAGGATTCCTGATCCAGGGTAAGTTAAAGGGTACCACCACCCAAAACTAATATTTGTATAATAGAAAGGTAACATCTTTAGTATTCCATTCCATCAACAAGTTCACAAAAATATGTTTGCAGAAAAAAAAAATATAATTGGAAACCGCATCACCATTCAAGCATGCGTTTATGCGGTCTGAATTGTGTAGACTACCGCGGGTGCAGCAAGCGAATCGCTCGGAATTATATTGCCTACAAACGTACGCGTGAGTAGAATTGGCGCACTCGCAAACCAGGAACCAGGAAATAGTAGTGGTTCCGTAAGTGGTGGAAATTAATTGCTTTGTTTATGAATTACTCAACCCTTTGCAAAATGTTAGGTATCTATTTGATATCACAAAACAGTACCAAAACATGTAGTAATGTGTTGTTATTTGCCCGGTGGTCCCCTTTAAAGGAGGTTTGAATGTGTAAATCAGATGCATGGTGCCATCTTGCTAACTCCTTGCACACGGAGTATAATGCTCACTGGGTCAGTGCTATGCAGTGCGCACAAACTAGCCTAGTTCAAAATGGTGGGCCATGTACTAAGTCTATGGAAATCGGTGCAAACATTTTCACATCATCAGTAGATCTATGTTAATTTTTCATTTTTAAAGGTAGTGTCTTTTGCAGGTAATATCAAATTCAGTCGCTACAAAAAAACAATAAAGCATTTATAAAATAAATGAATAAAGAAATACATCAGTTGTGCCCCCCAATCATTTGACATTGTGTGCCCCCCACTCAGTCCAACCATGCTAATGAACCACAATTGGCAATGGATTACAAATATAATGCAAAATTAAATTTGTAATGATACCTTAATACTCATTGCACACAGAGATATTTTGGGTAGATATTATTTAGGTATCACAAATTTACTGATTATTTTCATTGTATTCAGTACTCTATTCGGCATTATCTCAATTTGGTGAAAATATCAGTTTTTGCATCTACATGACTGTAAATGCTTCATATCCTCTTCAATCTGTTGGTAGGTTCAAAGTTATGCTGTGTTGTGTGTGCTGCGTATAATTGGCCTTTACATACTTCGCAAAGCAATTTATGATTTTACTTTCCAACAATGCAGTAATGCATAAAAACTTGTTACTTTACGTACCAGTTGTCAAGATCACAAGTATCTTTCCTTTTCTCTGCAATGTGGTAACAGGCTTTTTTCAAGATCACAAGTATCTTTTCTATCTACAAATTCTCTGTAACAGGCTACCAGAGGCAACTGACCTACAAGCGACATGACGGATCCTACAGCGCGTTTGGGGAGAACGACTCGTCTGGCAGCATGTGGCTGACTGCCTTCGTTCTCAAGTCGTTTGCCCAGTCGCGCTCATTCATCTACATTGACCCGCGAGAGCTGCGCTTCAGCAAGAGCTGGATCGTTGCCCAGCAAGAGACCGACGGCTCCTTCCCTCCCGTGGGCCGCGTTCTTAACAAAGACATCCAGGTAACTTTAAGGGATCTAGTAACATTGTCCAATTCCTCAAAATCCAATTGGAATTGTAGCGGTTCCCTCATACCTTGTTGTATTTATATTATCAATAGAAGCATTTGGGAGAGGTTTCGTTTATACAAATTTCCCTTTCGTGTACAAAGTCAGTGCAATGAGTTAGTAAATATCACTTTGCATTTTTGCTAATTTCTCGGCCATATAACGTCCATTTAACTTGAAATTTTCACACAGTACCCGGTGGACATATCGGATAACAAAAATATACATAGTATCAACCATTCAGTCTTCTAGATTCCAGTACAACTTATGAATAGTAGTCAAACCATGTACAGCCAGACTATGATAAAAGTACATACATATGTACCCTTCTGTTTAGATATCATACTAAGATGTGGACATATTAGATATAAAGTCTTACAGTGATAGTATTTCAGACAATGCACATGCTTTACACACACCATACATGTGAATATATGTAAAGCTGTAATTGTGATACATTAGCAAAAATATGATAAGAATTCAACTATACCCAGACTATTTAAAATCATGCTTAGATGTGGACATACTGTGTCTCACATAAATTGGATTTTTGTTGGTGCTGTGAGCAGTTATTATATGCTACATGTGCATTAATTGACACACTTCATGACACACTTTTGAAGTTATCATTGTCATCATCATTGTACAATTTCCATCAAATGGAACAATCCTCTTTTCTCGCTCAATTCAGGGTGGTATCCAGGGCAAAGTGTCGCTGACCGCCTACGTGATCGTGGCCCTGATGGAAGCTGGATTCTTTACGCCCGCCGAGAGGCTTGCCATTGTCATCGCTCAGAAATTCTTGGAAGACAACGTTCACCCGGAAGCGATAAGCGACCCTTACACGGCAGCCCTTGTCGCTTACGCCCTCACGCTCAGGAAAAGCGAGTACGCCCCAACGGCGGAGCGCATACTCTCTAACATGGCAATTAGGAAAGGTACAGTTAAACTCTACATATACTGCATGTTTCTGTTTAATTATTTTTTTAGCAAGCAACTTATACATAATGACTCTCCTTGCTTATGAGCTAATGCTTAGGAAAAGCGAGTTGGGCAGAGGGCATTGACTTTGTCTATAAAGACATTTAACTAATTTGTATGGCCCAATAAGCAAGATTTAACTGCAATTTCAATGTGATTGCTTTCATAATGCATCTTAGTTCAATTTGCAAATGTTTGGTTATTTCAATCTGTATGTGTGCAACTGCCATCAATTTCAATTTGAAATTGGCACATTCTATAAATGCATATGACTATTTTATTGTCCTTTTTCAATACTTTTTATCTGTATCTTTGCAATTGCTATCAGACGGGCAGACGTACTGGCGGCTGAGTGACCAGCCCCTGGAATCACTGCCGTTCTTTGCCCACTTTGGCAACATCCAGCAGACGGTCACGTCAGCTGAAGTAGAGATGACCGCGTATGCTCTCCTCACGTACACGTTGCTCGGCGACATCGCCTACTCGCTGCCCATCGTCAAGTGGCTCACGCAGCAGCGCAATTCTATTGGGGGGTTCTCTAGTACGCAGGCAAGTTATTTTGTTTGATTTCAGTTTATTCAAATATAAATTAACATTACAAATGACAACTTACACATCAATGAGTACAATGTCATATTGCTTGGACCATTTAAGACAAGCTTGGCTTGTAAGAAAAAAGTAAAATTAGTGAAAATGGAGAGCGTTAATGGAGAGGTTCTGTCTGAGTATGCCACATTGGCATATGCTAGTCATATGGATCTCAATATGTTGTAATGTCAGATGTGTACATTTATACCCCTCTCCCTTTCTGATTTCTGATTATTATTATTTTCTGATTTTGTTCCATAATGTTATGTTGTTATGCCTGATGTCTATGTTATGCCTGATGTCTTCGGATTTATTTTGCCAGGAAACATGCGTTGCCCTTCAGGCCCTGTCAGAGTATGTCACATTGGCATGTATTGGTCATGTGGAACTCAATATGTTGTAAAGTCTGATATCTACGTTTATATCTCCCTTCTTTCTGCTTTCGTTTTGCCAGGACACTTGCGTAGCCCTTCAAGCCCTGTCTGAGTACGCCACATTGGCGTACGTTGGTCACGTGGACCTCAACGTGACGCTCGCCTACACCAACTTCATCACGTCTGTAGAGAAACAGTTCTACCTAAACAATGAGAACAACAAAGTTCTGCAAGTCGCAGAGGTGAACCATGAAACTCATAAGATTTTCCAAATGTAACATTTGAGACTTTAATTGTAGAACAATATCATCCTAAGATTATTCTGATGGATGTACAAGTGTTTCATAAAAAAGAACACATTTTTCCTAGTTAAAATGTTAAAAATTGATATCACACCCTCTTTATAGAAGACAGGGCCTTATGGAAGAAGAAATTTGTTTGTACTCTCATGAAGTGTTAATTTCAACACATATGATAAATGAAGGATAAATCAAAAATGTTTTTAATTTGCTGAGATAACATTAAAAGCCCTTTGCGTAAATAATTGTCTCCCTTTTAGAGAAAAATGCTTATTAAATATATTATTCTCAACTTGATTATCTTGCAGATTCCTGCAGTTTCACAGACGCTATTCATTGGGGCTGTCGGTGAAGGATGTGGACTCATGCAGGTTAGTATTAACCCTTTATTAAAAGTTGCACCTTAAATCGTAAGAATCCACTTGACCAAGTACTTAAGACAAGTTTAAATGAATAGCTTAATCGTGCCATTCATATATAATGAGTTTAGAATCTTGGTTTAAATGACCTATACAATTCATTAAAAACCTTGTTCCGTTCCACCCAAGGTTGATATGTCGTATAACATCCCTGACCCGACGAGCAAGCAAGCCTTCAAGCTAAACGTCAAGATGTCGGAGACGCAGACAACGGATAACGAGAGGAGGAGGCGGAGACGGCAGACGTACGTGGACAGCATAAGCAACAAGGCGCCGCCTCAGGAATCGCAGAACGCAGTCGGCAATGATGACTACAGGGTTAGAATGGAGGTCTGCTCAAGGTAAGGATGTATGCGTTTCTCACCAGTGACTTTCTGCAAATAATGCAACATACTAGTTTAGAAAATTCTCAGTAATTTGAAGACCAAAATTATAATCTGCTCAAGGTAGGATGTACGCAAACTCAAGATTACCGCTCATGATGACGGTCTTCTGGATGTTTGCACTTTATATTTTTTCACTGAAAAATAGATTTTTAAATTTTTTATTGTGCGCATCTTTTTTTTAATACTTCACTTTTGTTTATTTTTGTAAATTTATGTAAAGATGCAGAAAAATACTCAGTAATTTGCAAAAACAGAATTCTAATCTGAATTTTCTTGTTATTATTTGTCATTCAGATGGCTCCATGCGGGATCATCGAACATGGCTGTGATGGAAGTTTCACTACTCACTGGGTTTTCAGCAGACATTGAAAGTTTGGAAAGGGTACGTTACATGAAATTTACATCATTTTCAAACATTGTTTGGGATATCTATTGCGCAGTGGTGACATAATTGTTTGGTAACTTGTCACAGTTTATTTGATTCCATTTGTCTTATTCTGTATTGTCAGTTACCAACATGAAATCTTGACTAGAGAACACTCTTGCATTACTTATGAATGTACGCAGCCCTACATTCTTCATGTATGGGCCGATTTGAATGTTCTATTCTCAATAACAACATTGCATAAGTATCAGAACAAGTCATGTACATTTTATTTTCTGAATATTCCAGGCATGTTCTGTCTAAGCTGGCAACTCACAAATAATGTACAGTTGTAGAATTTAGAAGATTTTCCCACATTTTACTGACAAATTAGGACCAAAAAAGGATACATAATTTCATATTTTAGAGAGTATCAAAAGGCCCACCGGAAGACATTGGTATCCTGCAGGAAACCATGGGTATAAAATGAGTCAATTTGTTTATAGCCCCTCATGAAATTCTACCACACCTTAAATCTATATTTGCTCTTCATTTGCTAGTTGATACTGGACAGACAGAACAAGCTGAAGCGGTACGAGATTGATGGTCGCAGGGTCATCCTGTACTTTGACGAGATCTCCAGTCAGTGTATGACGTGCGTGACCTTTGACGCGTACCGGAACTTTGTCGTCGGAAAAATGCAAGCCGTGCCTGTAAAAGTGTACGACTATTATGAACCACGTAAGTTTTAGAGGTTGAAAGATTACAATAAATGTTTACGGCTAGTAATATTGCATTCTGAAGATGTGTTTAATTAGTGCAGGACCTCCGAGACCGTAAACAAGTACCAACACACTGTCGTTAGCAAAATGCAAGCCGCACCCATCAAAATGTACAACTTTTATGAACCACATAAGTTTAAGAGCATTAAAGTTTAGAAATTAATTCCAATTAATTGATTATGGCAGGTAATATTATATTCCAATTTTCAGTTAGTGCATGACTTGATGGACCTCTATACCTGTCAAAGTGTATGACTATTCAACAAAGTATTCTAACCACGTACGTTTTTTTAGCTTTGCAGAATTTAATTGCAGTATTTTTTTATCTAATCTTCATGATCTCTATTTTACATTTTTGAATTACATGTAGATTACGAGGAGACCCGTTTCTACAACGTGAGCAGTGCAAGCCCACTGGCGAGGGAACTCTGTGAGGAGGACCATCTAGACTGTAATCGAGTAGAGGACCAGTCTGCAAGCAGGGAGGAAACCATTGGTAATCACATTCTAGAAATTAATTTTTTGCCTTATGACCCAGTCGGGCAAGTTTTCAAATTCTAGTGGCCCTAAAATTTGAATGTGGCGGCTCGGAGCATAGAAAAACCTGAACATTTCTGTTACATTTGGTTGCCAATTTGGACCAGTGAAATTTAGCATCATTGAAATGCGTTTTTTTTTTTAGTGGACCCAGTCCAGCAGGCCTGTGCTACGCTTTGAACTCTTTAAATGAGATCGTGCTACAAATAAAATGTTATTTGACATTCTGAATCAGTTTGAACTCATTTAAAAACATTTTAAATACGCTTAAAAACCTCCTATTTTGATTTGTTCTTTTATAGTCAACATCAGTGACAGCAACAATGATTTGTGCAACACTGTATTCAGCGAATGCCATAGCCCAGCCGACCAGCTTCGCTGCGGCTGCCAGCGCTCTTGCGAACACGAGCCGGGCTCCCTGATTTGCGGGTCAGACGGTCGCGTCTACGACAACTACTGCTACATGGAGGTGGCCTCCTGCCAACATGAGACTGCCATTAGAGCCTTCCCTATGTACATGTGTCCAGGTAAGTTGATTTCATTGGAGTGTACGTACTATTTGAGACATTTATGACAATACTGGATCACCGAGGTCTTGGTTTATTGTTTGAAATAAATCTTACCAACAATGGACACAAAAAAACACTTTTATTGTGTGTTTGTGGTAAGATTTATTCCATTATGAAGATGCCCAATGTGAAAATTAATGGCTGTCAACCTTTCTAAAACGATGCATTTACAACTGTTGTCACATTTTTATCTTCTTCTTTCAGAGCGCATTCCAGCCCAAGTGGAAACCATTCAGGACATCCCTCCTGCTGGTGGCATCAGGCAATCATCAAAGACTGAAGACACCCCACCAGGACAAGACCTTGGCACCCACTTAGATAACAGCAGTGAACCCCTTAGGCCCTTTCTGCCAGGGCCTCATATAGTTCCCATACAGGGTGATGATGACAACACCACTTCGCATTCTAACGTTGGCGTTGGAACCAGCATAAGTGCGACGCCTCCTGATCCTGCTTTCCACATGAGTTCGGAATCATCATCCTGGCTTGCAGGTGCGATATATGGACACTGATATTTTACAACGTTATTATTTTCAGGCCAAATGAAATCAAACATTGTGTATCATTAATCGATTTGGAAAGATAATGTAAATATGTGTAGAGTACTGAAGTAGTGATGTCATATTCTACTGCGGTTGCCTTTGATTCGTAGTGGATTGGAGCTGGACAATTGCCTCCTTAGCAACCGCTAGGACCCACAATTGTCTGGCTTGCCTGACATTGTTTAGAACCATTCCCCATGTCAATGAATAGCTATGATGTCACACTTTGGCATCTTTTTGAGGCAACAAGGTTAGATGAAATAGTGATCATATCTTTATTTGCAAAAGAAATTGCTGTACAGCCTTCTTTTTCTGGCACGATAATTTAATTGTTAGCCCCTTGCGTATATATGAAAATTTGGTGGGCTATGTGCAAATTATATGGTGATTTCAGTATCATAAAGATAACAGGTCAAGTTGTTTGAATGTTTTTGATGATTCCACAATCTTTCTTGTTGTCATTTTCTAAAATTCATGTACCGGTACATATTTGTTTAATATTTATTGTACGAGCAATGAAGTATTTTGTGATGAAATACTAATTTTGTTTCACGTTAAGAGGAAAATATCAATTCAAATCAAATTTCATTTAAGGTGCCTTTGGTGGAGGAAAGAAAGAGATTGGAATCGCTTCGAGTGATGCAGATTTCCTGGAGATGAGCAGTCAAAGCGAGTGGGAATCAGAAATTGATGGCACAATGCATGAGCTGTACAGTAAGTGGTAGAAATATACATTTACAACATATTCTATCTTATAGAAACAAAATAAAATCTATTCAACTGGATCTTTGTGTAGAACAGTTTCACAACCATTCTAGGTTGCTTCTTCAGCTAACCTGGCTTGGGTAGAGAAGATTATACTGGTGCAAAAGCTGTTGGAATCACTGAGCTGAGTAATAATAATAATAATAATAATAATATAGTGCATTTATAGAGCGCCATGTATCTAGGTACCCTATTCAGAGGTGCATTATTACCCTTGGTCATCAGGTACAGTTCAAACCCGCACAATTATCTTGCGCACCATCTCAAATACTAGCCAAAGCTGCTCTACTATATAAAGTGCTACAGGTTAATTCAACAACTGACCAAGTACCCATTTATACTCTTGGATAGAGAGCAGCAATGTGGGTTATATGCCTTGCTGGACATAAAATGCCGGGCATCAATTGGGTTCAATCTCGGGTCCCGTTATTAGAAGTCAAGCGCTTTATATCCAATCATGCCACAACTCCTACACCAGCCTTTTCATCAGTAATCTACTCTATCAGTCCAGTTGAATATGTTTAATTTTGTTTCTACAAACTCTTCTTGGATCTATCATGAAATGTTATCTTACATACATGTACATGGTTCCTTAGCACTGTGTGGGCCTCCCAAGCGACTAGCTGGAATACTCCCCAGGGAGTGGAAAATGTGCACTTTGTGTGCAGGAATGATTGCAGCGTGTATCCGTTGACCGGGGTAACAACAATAGTGCTTAGAGGCTTTGATGCTATTTGTGCTCTATTGATATATAAAACAATAATATAATTTACTGTCTTTCGTTAGTATTCATGCCTAATTAGTGATACTATTCAGGTATTTTATGATTTATTTCATTAATTATTGTATATAATATATCAACGTTTCAAAAAAGCCTCCAATCATGATAGCAAACTAAATATGTATTTGACCATTCTGAAAAAAGTTGTCCTTGTAATTAGTTCTTGAAAGCTGGATGTAAACAAATATAATGTTCAATTCTTTTTTTTAAATGTGCATGCTTTGGCAGTACTTTTTCATGGTAATGTTATTATTAATGAGGCTTCTGAAGAAGTCAGCCTCTGAAGAAGATTCTGCTAGGATCGAAAATTTAGGCCCTATATTGACTCTCATTAATGAGGCAACATAAATTTAGAAATATACATATTTATTTTGGTTCTTTGTTTGTTTCTTTCTTTCTGACAGCATCGGCACCCAGCTTCATCTTTCTCCAAGTAAGTATGCATTTGTTTTCTTTTGGATAAATGAGATAACTTTAAACAAATCTAAATTGTATACCTAATATCATATTCAATGTACTCTATTTCTGAAGCAAGCTCAGTTTGCTATCAATATACCATACCCCGTAATTAAATTTAAAGATTTACATTAAAAACTGTAACTGTGTATTAAACCAGATTTTCACTTTTACTTCAAATATATTATGTTATTCAAAGTGCCCTTTATCAGAAATCAAACCTTCACTTCACATTGTCTTCTGTGTTTTGTTGTTTTCTATGATCTTTGTAATTCTATAATTCTATGCATTTGATGTATTTTATGAGTGTTGAATTAACTGAATTGAATTAAATGGAATTGAACATTCCCATTTAAAATGTACAGGATGAACCTGCTTCAGCGTTGCCAACTCGGGGAATCGACGACCAAAACAAGGATGATGAAACAGAGAAAGACCTCATTGACAACCAGGGCGATGAAGACGAGGATGAGGAAGAAATACCCACAACGTCAACCGCAACAATTGCAACTGAGCTTATTGAGGTAGAAGAAACCATGGAAACGGAGGAGCCAACAAACGAGCAGACAAATGTTCCCAAGTCCAGCTCTCCTCATTCAGACCGATCGGAAAGCAGACCGGCACCGCAAATACGACTACGGTCAAGTTCATCTTCTGATGAACCGGTCTTGTTTGAAGCCAGCTTATTCCTGGCGCACGAGGATTCCGGGAGAGGCAGAACGCATGATTCCTCTTCAGCACACCAGCAGAGAGAGAGTGAATCTGAACACTCTGCATTGTTGCCGACCATCATTGCTACTAATTCTAGTAGGATTCACAAAGCAGATAATGAAACTGAGCTCTCCAGCGTTTCTACTAATTCAAGTCGAGGCCAGTTGGTTCCTGATGCTGCAAAGTCTGGAGCTGACCTGGACCAGAATGAACGGGAACCGTCAACAAAATCATCCACCCAAAGTCCTGGTACAACTGCACCAACAAGTCATGGAACCACTACAACTATTTATACGGCAGCTCCCACCACGCAAGTGTCATCTGCCCAAACAGGAGCGGATGGGACGGGTGAAGAAACGTCCCCAGAATTTGAGGCAGAACCGGTGCCCCTGGAAACAGAGATTGATCAGCTCCCACGCGACCTCTTCCAGCATCACTTTGCAGAAGAGGTAGACACACCGATCCGTCACATCTCAGAAGCAGTTCAGAGGTGGCATACGCTGTTGCGCCAACAGCGCCACCATCCCGATCACCCCCTAATCAGGTCGCATCAGCATGAGACACCGGAGTCGGCAGCGAGAGTTGCATCCGACAAGAGGCGAAGGAGACAAGCTGAATGACGTTAGGCGTTGAAAGCTATTGAACTATAAATGGGGTACGTGTACTGAAAGTTTTTTATGGTTGGATTTGAACCAGCCACCTCCTGATTGGCCCATATGAAGAATTTAAAGAATAGATAAAAGGTGTGTGGTGTTGTGGCATCATCAGATATGCATTTTACATCAAATCTCAGGACTCGAGTTTGAAACCAATTGCTGCCCCATCATTGAGGTTCTTCTGCAAGGCATTTAATCTACATTGCTGCATTCTACCAACGAGTATAAATGGATAGGTAGTTGGTGGGTGATAATTAGCTCATGCTAGTATGCTCCACAGGGAGTACAGACATTACAGTGTATTAATTGTGTGGGTTTGAACTGTACCTGATGATGTGTTTCTCTATAGGGCACCTAGATACCTGGCGCTCTATTTCGGTGATAAGGACCTGCTCTTCGGCAGAATCACCAGGAGAAAATGAGTGGATGATGAAATGTTATTGCGGAAACTAAAGTATAGGACATGCAGATTGAGGAAGTTTTGTCTGTTTTTACTGTGATCAAATTGGATTTCATTGTATTATATGATTTATATCTAACCTGTATTTAATATTACAAATTAATAATATCTTTTCACATGTATTGTCCAGTGCTGTAGTCGCTTTTGATGGTCTCGTGACTCGGACTCGGAGCCGAGTCCCTATGTAAAACATATGGGAACATGCTATTTCGTTGGGGACTCGGACTCGGAACTTGTGGACTCGACTACAGCACTGGTATTGTCTGTGTAATACACAGCGTATTGTAAATTTATACTGATGGTATTGCTTAATGGAAAAATGAATTGTAATGTACAAATGTACATATATTTGATAACTATAACTAAACATGTATAAATACATGCATGTAATTATGTTAAATAAAACAATATTTAATTCTAAATCAGAGTGCTGCCCTAAATATTATAAGCGAAAAGCTCTCCAATAAAATTGTTTCATTGAATGTTGGCAGAATGTTGGAAGGTTACAGCAAATTTTATGTAAAAAACTGAGTCCGTTTATATGATACAGTATTATCTAGTTTGTCTGAGTATACAGGCGTTGTCTATCAGTATTATTTAACTGTGAACATGATGATTATGATTATGAATTGTATATTACATATATGATGAATTCAATGTCAATGTCAATATTGAATGATGTTCATACATTTAGTATGCAGGCTAAACAAAAGCAGCTTACAAAATGGCTTTTGTTGCCCATTGAGGCATTGCTGCTATGTCAGTGGTTATGTATCAAACTTTTGCAGAGTGCAAGCAACGTCACTTAAACATGTAAACATAGCAGCCTCCAGTAGGCAGTCAAAGCAAAGAGTGGTCTGATAAACATTAAAATACCACAGCTGTAAATTACAGGATTTATGCACTTATCAGTAACAGTAAAGGAAAATACCAGCTTTGATAATCGTATATTTCAATTCAAAATACAAGACATGCACAAGTTATATTGATTGAATCAAAACCACCGTTTGACTTTATTTATTTATAAAAATACTTTGACGTTTTACACAATTGATGTAAATAAGTAACTTTTTACAATAACAAACATTTAAATAGATAAAAAATGTATAATAGAAAAATATATATTTCCATGACAAAAGGGCACAATGTTCTTTTTTTAATGCTCCATAGTTGCGTATTACAGTAAAGATATTTTATCTTGTTGGAAAATGCTACTTTCTCTTACATTGTTCATAGATTCAATAATACTTCCTAATACCTCACCATATTGATAGAAAAATAAAATCTAAATATACACGAACATGAATTATCTTTAATTGCACTTACATTGTCTTGCAGTTGTAAAAGAGTTCTTCATTTTAACCTGTTCCCTTCAAAGTTCTGAAATTCCCACAGGCTTAATACATAGCCCACCCAGTTCCTGTAAGCAACGGGTTAATAAGTTAGCAGAGCCCAAGTAGTACCAGTCATTAATGCAATTCCAATTAGATCATCCAACACATCGATGTGTATACTTATGTGCTATCTTTTGCCAGCTATCCTTTGCCAAATTTCTGTTGTTGTAAATTCAAACATATATAGGAAACTGATGAGGAATACATTGAATAAATAAATGAAAATGGGCCACTCTGTTTGTCCTTCAGCAAGACAATTAATCCATATTGCTGCTCTCTACTTGGTCGGGTGTTAATTAGCCAATTGCTTGACCGGTGCTCTGACCACCAAGCCAGAAGCTCTTATGATGGTGGTCCTTCCCCCAAAACTCTTTTCAATGCTCATGCTAATCAGAAGTTATATTAACCTAACACAAACCCGAAGGATAAGAATCAACTTTAGGGATTTGTCCGAGGGATCAACCCAAATAATGCAGTTTTATACAGCTTCTGACTAACATGAGCATTGATTCATGATTTACTCCATAGAAGAACGGAAGTAGATGTATTAAAGTTTCTTCTTTACTGCATCAAATACATTGATCAGCCACATTTACTTCTACCTCTCTCCAGTTCCTGAAATGATTTCAGGAATTTAGAGATAAGTATGAGGGATCAATGCAAAGTGATGCAGCTTTTACATTGCTTCTGACTACCAATAGCATTGATCCATGATATACTGCTTACAAGAGCAGAAGAAGATCTATTTGTTCTTTACTTCATCAAATACATGAATTAGCCACATTTACTTCTACCTCTCTCCAGTTCCTGAAATGATTTAAAGGTAGTGCTGAGTATTGGTATTTCCCAAAGTGCCCCTGATATTTTTTTGTGAGATAATGAAAAACTGACTGTCAAATTCAAAAGAACATACAATTTTAATGACAGAATAAACTTTATTTGATCAAAATCAAGATCGAAATATCCATAAATATATTTGTATTAAAAATGTTCTTCACCGGCAATCACCGGGCGATATTTAGACATTTTAGAAAAATTTTTAAAAATGCTCGAAGACTACTTTGAAAAAAATCAGATAAAATCAGAATCTCTATTGAATCATTATTTTAACAAACATTAAATGCACAATTTTGTATGAAAAAAGGCTAAAACCAATTTTTTTTTTAAATAGCGTCCTCTTGAGTTGTAACGGCTCTTTTTTAATGATAACAGAGGTTTTACTTAGTCGTTTTTAATTGTGTATACTTTTCGAGCATGGTGAAGTTATAACTATTACTTTATACCGTAATGGTGCCGGTTTTGGTTACTAACGTTAAGTTTGACCAATACTCAACTATCCCTTTAAGGAATTTAGGGAGAAGTGCGAGGGATCAACCGAAGCGATGCAGCTTGTATATAGCTTCTGACTAGCAATAACGTTGATCCGTGATGTGATGTACACTGTAGCCTGAGAGCAGAAAATTATCTATTAAAGGTTTTTTGTTTACACTGCCATCAATACATGGATCAGCCACATCTACAGCTACCTCACTCTTATTTCTCGATTTATTTTTTTGAACCGTTGTCACCTATTTCCGGTTCCTTGAATGATTTCTGGAATCGATGTCACCTCCAGCTGGCATTCCACGTACGTCACCCAGGGTCTCTTCTGGGGCTGCACACAAGTAAGAGGAAACATTTGGATATCGATACTATTTGTATTTCAAAAATATATATTCCCATGACAAAAGGGCACGATTGGGGTAATAATATAATTGTAAAGCGCTTAGAGATGACTTTCAATCATGATGGGCACTATATAAATCGAGAATATTATTATTATTATTATTTCAAGGTACACTGATGTAGATCTGTAAGTGATGCCTATTGTTCAGAAGGGTTTTTCTATACATTCATATCCCTCTGAACAATTGCATTATGTAAAGTTCTACATGTACACCCGGTGGCGTATCAAGGGGGGCCTGTGCCCCCCCAATAATCTGACAAAAAACAATAGCAAACAATAGAAAATTGAAACACAAATACATAAGGTGTGACCCCTGATAATTGTTTGTACCCCCAATCAGCTAGGCCATGTGTACACCAGTGAGCTAGTGTGATTAATGATCCTGTAAATACTATGAAAAGAAGTGAGAATTTTGAGGGATCCACTTTTATTTTATTCAGGATTTTTTTGGTTAGTTTTTTTGTAAAACCCTGATTGACATTCAACTTTATGCATATTACTCACAGAATTGGATTAATTGATTTAACGACTCTCATTGTATTACATTGGCAATTTTTAGTTTTCAGCAATATTTTCTTCATTCTCATCCAAAGGGACAACACATATATACCTTATTGCCACACACCATCACACATTAAGATTTAATTCATACAAAACAAAATGCACGCTAATTTCAATAATTTTAGACTTATAACATTTCTGCCCCTCAATAAAAGATTTTACAGAAATGTAAATGTCTAACATTATTGAAGTGTGCATTTTGTTTTGCACTATGTTTTAGGAAAATTGATACAACACTTACAGATTTCTGCCCTTCCTTGAAATCCCCCTTCTTGAATTGCACTCTCCCATCACCAACCGACAAGCCATAGTGGTGACAGAGTTGTTCAGCTTGTTCTTCATCGTCACACATGAGCCACTTGGACAGTGTCTGGGTTGGAAACCAAAGGTTCTTACTGCTGTATGCTGATGTCATTGTTAAGAGGACTTGTCTGAAAAAATAGTAACAATAAAATCATGATCAATTAATTATTTTGAAATCAACAATGCACGAAAAGGTCCGTTATCCTCTCATTCGCGAAAATATCTGTGAGCGAAAATATTGGCGTATATAGTACACAGTTTTCTGTATGTACGCCTGGTATAAAAGTTCTAGCAAGTTTAAAATGTTTTCAGAGGAAATCTTTGTTGAAAAGGCATACTATACATGTACATGTAAATGACATTAGAATTAAAACAAAATCGACATTAAATACCATGGGCAAATTAGGTGTGTAATATTCAGTGCCTCATTCATTAAGTGGTAATAGGAGGGTTTATGTTGCATAAAATTTGATAGTAGCATGAACAGATCCATGCATGCATCATATCACTGTTTTAAAGCGAACAAATACTTCACATATTCAAACTAAAGGCCCTATTTCACTGGCCTGGAGACTAGTTGGCGACCCGTTGGCGACTCGAGTCTCCACTGGTTGCGGAGACGTCTCCGCGATGTCTCCTGGAGACTAGCCGGGTCTCCGGGGAGTCGCGGGGAAATTAAACATGTTCGATTTTTTTTGTTGAGAATTTTTCCCTTCTCCAGCAGGTCTCGGAGATGTCTCCATCAGTTGCGGCGACGTCGCAGAGACTAATTTTGTCTGCGACTGGGGAGACGTCTCTGCGACGTCTCCCAGACCTACTGGAGACCAAGGTGACTGAGAGGAGATGTTGCGGCGACATCTCCGCGACACTGCTTGACGTTGCTTGACCCACTTTAGAGACCACGTGACTGAGGTCTGTAGATCTAGGTATATATAGACAGGCAGAAGTAGCGGCAACGTCTCCGCAACCTTGTGGAGACCCATGGCGACCTATCGGAGACGTTGCAGAGACGTCGCCGCAACTGCCGGACACGCTGCGGAGACCTCGCCGCAACAGCCGGAGACGTCGCGGCGATGTCCCGCGGAGATGTCTCCGAGACGTCTCCGCGAAGTCGCCTTGGCGTCGCCTTTGTGAGATTGCAAGCCATTTTCGGGTCTCCCGAGTCGCCGCGACTACCGCGACTGATCAGTTGCGGCAGTCGCGGCGACGTCTCCGCCAGTGAGATAGGCCCTTTACAGTTGCATTGCAAACGATACATCTTGACTGTTGGGATATTCATTCTAATAGTGCACCGAAGTGTGACATGACTGCTATTAATTTCCATGTGTAATGGTTCTAAACAATGTCAGGCAAGCCAGACATTTCTGAACAAGCAGTTGCTAAGAAGGTTATCTTCCAGCTCCAACCCACTAAACAAAAGCCCAAAACAAAGACACAGCTAATCATAGCCATGATTAATGGTTCTAAACAATATCAGGCAAGCCAGAAATTTCTGAACAAGCGGTTGCTAAGAAAGTAATCTTCCAGCTCCAACCCACTAACAAATGCCCAAAACAAAGACACAGCTATTCATTGCCATGGTTAATGGTTCTAAACAATGTCAGGCAAGCAAGAAATTTCTGAACAAGCAGTTGCTAAGAAGGTAATCTTCCAGCTCCAACCTACTAACAAAAGACAGAAGCAATTAAGGACAAGTTATTTAGAACTAGGGTCTTGTCTCACTGCCCGCAGATATCAAATGCAAAGTTGTACAGCTTTGACCACTGAATGTCAGTCCGGGGGAGAATGCTGACGATAATAATAATTCAAAAGAAAAATACTTTTGTACTTGTGGCAAGTGAGCTTGCAGGCCACATATCTCAAGTCTCAATGTCGGTTTTCTTTATTCGACTGATACTGCTGAAATTGCAACTGTCTACCATCAAAAGGGAAATCTATGTGATGACCCAGCATAAAGATGACTCTCAAAATACTTTCTGTGAGTATTTGCTGAATTGAAACTGAAAAAACAAAAATGGCTTCTCACAAAATACCTTTGTATTTGCCGCAAGTGAGCGTGAAAGCAGCACATCTCAATGTTGAGTTTATTTCTTTGACCGATAGTGCCGTAAAAGCTGTCCCAGTGATTAAAACTAAGGATGCCTTCTCTCAAAATACCTTTGTATTTGTGGCAAGTGAGTATGAAGGCAGCACATCTCTATAGCGTTGAGTCTGCAAGCCAGTCTCTTCAGTGCGATGAAGTTCCCATCGAGGTAAGACAAGCTCAGAGCCACTGCATTCTTCAGATGAGGTGATGCTCTACAGAGAAACAAGGTAAGAAGATATCATGACTAGTCACAAAACTACTTCGGCTGGGTTGTCTGAAGAATGCATGTTATATTGAAACAGTTTAATAAACGTCCTTTACTTGACAATGTTTTATTGCCTATGGGTGCATTTCTTTGGTGATATATTAATCTCAACTTTAACAGTCCTTGCAGATTTTGTCATAAGTCTTTCGTACACAAGATTATGCAAACTGGTGATTTTCAGGTTAGCAAAAACAGAAGGTATTTTTTTAAAATTTGGTTTGAAAAGTAGAAACATATTAAGACATGGACTTTAATTTTTTTTATTCAGAATGACCTATTTTCTCCTACAAAAAGAACTGTGCATATCAAAACATGTTACACATTAAACTTATTTTAATTAGTATAAACAACAATAATTGATGCACTCACCTTACAGACTTTGGTAGGGTACATGTGTAAAGCAGACTAGTTATTGAACCTATATGCAAAGAAAATGACATTAAAATAAATTAAAAAGTTCTATAAACTTGTTCCAAATAATGTTTACGTATACAATCAAACCAGTGTATAGTGACCACCTATTTAAAGGGAAACAAGAAAAGTGGCCATTGTAGACAGATGACCTTTATAGACGTATAGGATCGTTTTTCTCTTCAGAGGATTACTTTTGGTATCCACAATAGGCAGGTTGGCTGCTACAGACAGGTGGTCACTATGACAGGTTTGACTGTATAAATCGGGATTCTATGACAACTTTTTACTCTAGAACTACTAATTCTACTCCCAAACAAAATAACCCAATTGCCAATATGTTGTATTGATTGTAATAATGAGCAGATTGTTGCCCTCTGTTGTTAGTGTCAATAAGGTGTTTTTAAAATCTTGTCTACAGTACAAAGACTTGAATAAAAGCCCTGCAACTTATCCATGTCAGGACACGATACTTATCCCTTTATCACAAGTGCATAATCCCTTGCCAAGCTAGCAAACACCCCTGGAAAAAAGAAAATAAAAGGAGTGAATCCAAGACTACCTGCCCTACTGTCCCCATTGGCGAAAATATTCAAACTGAATGAAATGCCAATAAAAACCACCACCAACAACAACAACTCACCTGAAGTTTGTTAACTTACCAAGGTTGAAGAGAACATTACAAGCTTCCATCTCCGGCCTTGAGCTATGTCCATTCACACACCCAGCCTCATCTTGGAGTTTGTAGAGGAATAAAAGACGCTTCAGACACTCACTTGCATGGTCCGAGTTGATCTTTGGGTCAAACTCTGAAAGCGGGACTGAGCATAGTCTGTGAATAAAAAACAAATTTATAGTTCATATCAAATAAAAAAAGATTTATAGTTCATATCAAATAAATTAAAATTATACATGATATATTGTTTATTAGGTTGATGGATATAACCATAAATGTTAAGGAAGGAAATTTAGTTTTGAAGTTTGTAGAGGATTAGAAGATGCTTCAGAGTTCAGACACTCACTAGTATGGTCGGAGTTGATGTTTGGGTCAAACTCTGAAAGTTCGGATGAGCATAGTCTTAAAGAAATTGATCAATATAATGTAGTTCATAACAAGTAAATATTAAAAAAAAACAATTCGAGTAGCTCATGTGATGTTTTCATAGATTAAAAAAAGAAAACTTAATCTTGAAGTTTGAAGAGGAGTAGAAGACGCTTCAGACACTCGCTAGTGTGGTCTGAGTTGATCTTAGGGTCAGACTCTAGAAGTGGGGCTGAGCATAATCTGTGGAGAAAAAAAAATCATATACTGTAGTTCATCATATTGGGTCTTTCTCACAGCAAAAGGACGATCAAAATTATCAATTAAAGAATTACCCAATAAAGAGACTATATTGTATCTAGAATAACAGATGCCTACCTGTATGCAGCATAGATGTGGAATCGAACACACTGCTCTAAGATGGCAGCACATTCGTGTCCACAGGCCCTCTGTATCACAAGGTCTTGTCTCACGGCCCGAAGACGATCAAATGCAAAGTTGTACAGCTTGGACCAGTCAATGTCAGTCCGGGGGAGAATGCTGATAATAATAAATAGAAGAAAATATAATCAATCAATCAATCATATTAAACTAAGATAATACATATTCTCTCTAATTCTCAATAGCAATTGTTTCATAGCCCACAGAACATCAAGCGCAAAAGTGTACCACCCTAGATATTTTGCAGGGCGTTCTGTTGGAAAATTAAAATTAAATTTTAATTGATTTGAGATACAATATAATATGAGCTTTCGTTTCTGGTCGAAAAGGTGTTTTAACTGCAAAAAAATAACAGAAAATGACCTAAGTAGGTAAAATGCCTTTCATAAAAAGGCTACAAATAATCTAAATGATCTATGGATTGAATTTTACCTCTTAAACAGAATGTGTTACATTTCTTTTTTATAAGCATAATTATCTGTTAAACAATACTGGAACCTGGTAAACCATGTATTTAAATCTATGGCTATTTCAATATATTTTAGTTAATGGGGTAACAACTATCAAGATCACTCACTTATTGATGATGTGCTTGACAGTCTTCAGTAGGACATCTGGGGGTCGTAGGTCAGAAAGGGTTGCTTCCTGCTTGCCTGCCGCAGGTCGCGAATATTCCTTGATCGCAAACTGTGGGTCTGCCTTGGGCCTGACATACGAGACAATAGAATGTGCATAAATTCAAATTTCATCCAATAAACTTTGTATTACTTAGTCATAGTACATGTATGTATTCATTTAAGAATTCCCCATCATAATCAATGGTTCTGTCAATACCTTTGTATTTAAATGTTCATTTAATTACTGATCATTGACAAGGCCCTAATCCAACTGCCATAAACTTAATATATTGTGAGCACCTACAGAAAAAAATAGTTGGGACCTAAAATCTTGATTAGGTTCAAGGATTATCTTTAAAATTTGATTAGTGGATACTGGGCAATTAGGGTATGTTACATTCAAAATTCATCAATATACATTTTGTTACAATCATGGAATAATTTATTTGTATGTACTTATTAATTAAAAATCAAAGACGTTACGTAACATTCTTTTTATTATATTTCTGGTCAGTTTCCTTTATGTTTGAATATAATTTATTGTAAAAAGCTGCATCACTCAGTCTAGCAATCCAGCTTGAGGTCTCTGGTGAGATTCCTGGCGAAGCAAAATTTTTCTTGCTCATTTTATTTATTGAATTTGAATAATGTATTCCACTGTTGTGGCGCTTAATACTGGTATTTCTATATAAGCACAATAATTAGAAAGGCAACTTACTTTCTTGTACCCTCGGTCCCTGCCACTACTTCAAGACGATGAAGTCTTCTTTGCATTTCACGACTAGAAGGGGGAGGGATTACAAATTTATTCAAACGTTGCATTATGATTTACGAAAAATGTCTCCAGTATGACAATTATGTCCACTGGGCTATATGCCTTCACATGCTTACTAACACATTGTCACATTAGGATTTTGCAATTAATTATATTCTTTCGAAGTAGATTGAACATTATTTGAATGTGCAAGTTAAGCAAAGAATACAATAAAATACTAATACAAGTTTGTAACTAAAAAATAAATACAGTAAGTATCTAAAAAAATAGAGGGTTATATCCATATGTGACCGGCTATAGCAAAACCCTGCACTTGTCGGTAAAAATCAAAATGAAGATTTGCATACTATTAGAAAGGCCTCGTCACAAGCTTTCATTTGATGCTTTGTTCTAATAAATTGGTAAATAATTGGCAAAGATATGATTGTTTCAATTTTACAATCATAGGTCTTTTACACACATTATGTGAACTTAAAATGCACATTTCTTCAAAACATGAATTACCAACAAGTGCCGGGTTTTGCTATAGCCGGTCACATATAATAGTCAAAATAGAAAATTGTATACATTAATCAATCACACACAAAAATGTGGTAATGTGAAAATAAAAACATATTAATCAATCACAATAAAAAGAATGATTAATGAGAAAATAACAAATGCATTTATAAATGTTAAAAATGTACAATTACAGTTACCAATTGATGATATCTAAAACAAGAAGTTGGTAACATGTGAGAATAACTGAAAAGGAATTCACGAAACGCGAAACTTTGAAATAAAATTAATAAAAAAGAAGCTTACTCGCGTCGTTCTTTAGCTGGGCACATCTCTTGGCATTCCCCATCAATCGCATGGTCAGCTTCATCATATGATTCCTGGGATTGGTTTCTTTCCAAAGATTCCTTGAGCCTGTTGGCAAGGGAGACCCGAGAACGGCGAGACATCATGCCTGTTAGTTCTTCAAAAACAAAATAGTTATATTATAATTAATGCCAGCCGAGCTAGCATTCATTAATACATCCACATGCGCAAGTAAATGCAGTGTACAGCCATTTACTATTTAGCCACTGGAATTTTGGGGATTAAGAGAACGCATCAAAATAAAGTCATACTCATACACTAATTGGCCACAATCTGTTCATTTTATTTGATGTAAAACCACAATTCACAATTATGATTTTCTGTAAATTTTATAAGGCCTTGGCTTAGCAAAATGTATATGTGTTTTTGATTCGAGAATATTAATTGCACAAACTTTCCACTTAAAACAACCAATTAAACTTCAACATAAAAATTTAATTGAAAAAGGAATATGGGCTTATGGCAAATGCCTATGGGAAAATGGTTTGAAGTGTGCATTTTTACACGAACATCTTACAGCCCTGAAACATGTTTTAATTGATTCTTTGTAGGATTTCCAACAAGCTGGTATACCGTCCACCTTTCAAATATTTGCCGAAAAAAAAAGTCACAGCCAAATGTAAAAATTGCCCTGTACAAAAGGTATGGCATATGCCACTTTTTGCCAGAATTTGCTCTATCTGTGTACCGTGATTTGCCATAGGCATAGTCATAGTGATTTGGAATTTGGTCTCAACTATAATATATTGTCTCACTTTCATTCATAACTTCATAAGACTAGTTCAAGAAAATTTCATGACAATGTGTAACTTGTAGTTGTAAGCTGTGAACATTTGCCAAATCAAAACTATGCATATTAGACGCTATATAAATCGCTATATAAAGCGCTATATAAATCGAACATATTATTATTATTATTATATCTCAGCCAATACTTCACATATTCAATTGATTTTCGGTATTTGGTCATTATTTTTTACGCTCTTTCGGAAAATGAAGTTCAAATTTGAAATTTCTAAAAACAAATGTTCATGACGTCATAGATGACGTCACAGACTGCATGTGACGTAAATCACTTTTTTTGGAGTATGGAACGCCGACGCCAAAAAGTTGCATGAAATTTATCTTTTTTGCCCAACTTAAGTTAAGGATTTCTTTGAAAAAAAGAGTGTGGTACATGTATATCAATATAACCATATATTCAAAGCTATAAACCTCAATCAAAGCCGGGATTTCACGATCACGTCACCATACCTTTAAACTACGATACAATCTTAAGTAGCAAGAACTGCTAGTGCTACCGTTTTTCCTTGTACCCCTGGAGTCGGACCATTCCACTCTGGAATTCACTGCCGTCAAACATTAAAAATAAAATGGCGGATGCTTCAACATTTAAGGATCTGCTTGAAAAGGCAGAAATCTAGTGCATAGCCTTGATTGCATGAAGGCCTGCACGTTTATAGCCACCATCTCGAGGCGATTTGTGCAGTATTAACAAGACAAGACAAGACAAAACTATTTCAAAATAGCAGCAGGTGATTGCCCGTTTCCCCAACAGTCACGCCTCGGTATACTATCCCCCAAAGTTATGGCTGTCGATCTGGTCCGTGCCCACTAGAAGCAGCTGACTTCGAACGCGAACGATCGGGTAATTGACGTCAAAATCACGACTGAGATATGATTTAAATCAGAAAAGTTAGGCTGAAAGAGCTGCAATTTCTAGAATATGATATTCGAAAGAAATTCCCAAAGCTTTACTGAAAATAAATAACGATTTACCTGTTCTGGCCTCTGCTTTATTTTTCGCAGCTGACGGCGATTCCAAAACAATGTTGTATGGAAAGCCGGCCGAGTAGATTTACAAAGTATCATACGTCGGCGTGTCATACACGTTTGAGCCTTTGTTATTATGATTATTGTTATAATTATCAGAATATTAAAAAAAAAACTTGTTCTAACAAGCTTTGACAAGACAATACAATGAGGGTAAATCTTTTATAAAATAAATATGATGTATACATAAAGTGTGCGCCCCCACCCCCCCCCCCCCCCCCCCTCTCAGTCTGACAACGCTACGCCACTGCTAACATAACATTCTTCGATAAGTGTATAGTTTTGCGTCCCTCTACTTTGGTGTCGCATAGAAAACAAATTAAAGCTTTTTTGTTGTTATCTCTTTGTGTTGACTTACAAGTAAGTAAAAAATCAACTAATAAAAAAAAAGTAAAGTGATAACTCTTATACTTTTTTATATATATTTTTTTTTAATGTTCCACCCCCCTCAAACTCGCATGTCACGATGGCATCATGTAAAAATATCATAATATAGAATTTCAAAAAAGATGAATATTTTTTGTCCTAATATACCTTAATAAATTCAATTTTATGAGTTGACTACGAATACCAAGATTAAATACGCACACATGCAACGATTAAAAAAATATATTAAAAAAAGGAATCTGTTTTGTGTGTCCCGATATTTTGCGTCATCTCCGTCACGCATTTTGAGTCTGTCATCTACGGTACAAAAATATGCTAAATTTGAGTGATCGTGGTGGCAACATGTCGGGTGACTAGGTAGTAGAAAGAAGAGACACGTTTTTTCCCCGGTCTATAGGTAAGTAACATTTTTTTGTTGAGATCTTTGTCAAAAACCAGGTCCGTACCTTTATTAAGCGTCATCTCCGAACGCTTGATATTAGCTAGATAAAGATATTAGATTGAATTTCTAATCATTTGTATGAATATGCCCGCGGAACAACTATACAACACTATCGCTTATTTGTATTGCATACATTGCTATAAGCTATCAGCGATTTAAATGTGTCTGAATGTCATCTCCGTCACGCATCATCTCCGTCACGTTTTTTTCGTGACGGAGATGATGATTATCATCTCCGAACGATTGATATTAGCTAGATAAAGATGTTAGATTGAATTTCTAATCATTTGTATGAATGTGCCCACGGAACAACCATACATCACTATCGCTCATTTGTATTAAATACATTGCCATTAGCTATCGGCGCTTTAAATGTGTCTGATAGTCATCTCCGTCACGCGTCATCTCCGTCACGGCTCTTTTGTGACTGAGATGATGAGTTTTAGTTGGATTGTCAACTCAGTTAATTGACACACAATGTTGTTCAAAATTGACAAATATTCTATGACAAAGCTTAGTTTGCATGAATTTTAGATTATTATATAACATGTGATTATAATGTATTCTTAAACATGTTAAATACACGCTTCAGTCATTTCCGTCACGCTTCAGTCATCTCCGTCACGCTGAGTTCAAATGCATAAATTTCAACAAAGATTAAACTCTGGTAAAAGATATTTGTATTGGTATTTTAAGCGATCTATTTACTCATAATCATGTACCTCTCTTCATCCTAATTTCCTGAGAAAATTTCATCACACTGATTGAAAGCAAAACTATTTGGCAAAATTCACTATTTATTCAACAAGGCAAGTATAAATGGTGGCTCTAGAGAAAAAAAATGTGATTATGGTTGACCAATGTTTTTTTTTTTCTTTTCACAGTCACCCTTTCTTTCCAAACAAAGATTGAATAAGAAGTGAATTATGTTCTTCAGTAAAAATGCGACGATCTAGTTGTGCAAAAATGTTGTGACGGAGATGACGCATTAACAGTGTACATGTTAATAAAAAAAAAAAAAATATTACATAGCCCCATTAAAGATCGCGCCAAACAATATTTCCCTAATCTACAGATGTTAACATATATTAAACACATAGAAAGAAAGTGGAGAAACAGTTTTGATTTTCATGACCTCACGATGGTCGAAAATATACACTTATCGAAGAATGACCCCATAAGGAGATTGCACACGTCATATCATCGAACAACCATGCCCATTCTCTTGGGGGGGGGGGGTACTCACGTATATTGGCGGTATACGGGGATGTGCCGCTTGGAAGGGTGACTTTTTCAAGAAAGATCCTTAGACATGGGTCCCCTTTTCATTAAAAAAAATCCTTAGACATGGGTCCCATTAAACAAAAAAAACCCTTAGACATGGGTCCCTTTTTTCATTTATTCCTTTCCCCTCTTTTCTCCCTCATTTTCTCTGGGATTTTAGGATTTGCGGATGTGAAATTGCTAAAATTTTCAAGCTCGCTCCGCTCGCTCGCATACATAATATTTCACAACCTCGGGTGCCTTCATAACGCCATATTATAAGACATAAAAACGAATATACCCATACAATAATATTGGAACAATGGCATTTTCCAGTGTGAAATTGTTGACATTTTCAAGCTAGCACCGGTCGCTCGCATTATTAATATATTTTATGCAAACTACCGTACCATAATTGAAGACTATTCACTGTTTTTCAATCATTTGAAATTTGAGAATTTCACCTCCGATATGCACCAGATAGCTCCAATCTAGTGTAAAAATTGCCAAAGCTCCCTGGTGTGGGAGGGGAGACACCCCCCTCCCACTCGGTCGCTTCGCTCCCTCACTAGTATACACTTTCGCCCTCCCTAAGAAAATACCCTTGCGCCGCCCCTGTAGTATTGTACAGTTAACTAATAAAGAATTTTATCAAGAAACTGCAAAAAATGATTGGCCATTGTATTATATTACAGCTAAAAAAATGTAATATTTAAAGTTCGAAATCCTCAGACATGGGTCCATTTTTCACAAAAAATCCTTAGACATGGGTCAATTTTTCACAAAAATCCTTAGACATGGGTACCTATTTACAGCAAAAGGACCCTTGGATGTGGGTATGGGTTCGGAGGTCTCAGCCGCACACTCCCGTCTGACTATAATCTGAGTACCCCCCCCCCCCCCCCCCCGGGTTTATCAGGCACTGATTTGGTAAACATTTACACAAATGGGAGCCTGACATGGTGTCATTCAGAGCGCCCTAAAACAAAAACTACACGACCAAAATTACTGTTCTTGGTATCGCTTTGAATTGGAAAAGATACCCTATCCGATGGACATAATCATTTTGTCACTTTATTTTGGGAAGTGCCCTGTTCCGTTTTTTGGGGCCACCCTGTATACTTTTCTTTGTATGTGCACCTATACAGGGTGGCCCAGAAAGAACGCAACACCTACGATCGTTAATTTCATCAACATCATCGACCAAATGTCATTGGTTTTTGTTTGATTGGGGAGAACATTCCTTTTCCAACAAAATGATACCATGAGCATTGATTTTGGGTAAGGCGTTTGGATCCTAGGGCCATTTTTCTGAGGCAATGTCGTTTCCTAAATTTGCTACTTTTTCGTCTCCAGCGATCCTCGGAACACTGAGACATTCTCGCCCCACGGCCTGCCGTAGAATTAGCTGTACAGAAGAACCGCATGACTGCTCTCCCTTTCTTCCTTATTCTTATTATTTTGTTTACACCCTATCGTCTCAATTGGTCTACCACGTTGATGGCTAAAAAATGCAATATCACCAACTCCACAAGGGTTTTCTTTTTATTAATCTGAATTCATAATAGTGGAGCGGGATGTGAAACAACCTTCGGAACACAGGTTAATTTTTTGGTCTATGACCTAGGTCCATGAAAGATGGATGCGGGATGGATCATGGATGCACCAAGGAGGTTTAATGAAATTAAACCTCCTTGGCCTGGATGCACGAGTCCAAGTGGATGACCAACCCATCACCACTGACGCCCCTCAATCTCGGTAATCGTAAAAATGTAATCGGATCGGAATTGCGTATATAACGCACATTTTTGGCTGGAAATTGTTTCGAAAACCCGTTCGAAACCTCACGTTGTGTGCGTATTTCTCATTCGCTGCGGTATTCTTACCATAACCTGGCTAATTTAACGCAATATTTGGTTCGATCATGACGCGGTTATGTGACGCAATTGCTACCTACCTCGTTTCATTGCTAACCTACCTCGAAATTTCATCGTCACACGATCGGCATCGATCATGCAGACGTCTTTTCTGCAGATCGCGAACGCACGAACGTGTCTAGTTCTGAGTCCTGTAACCACCCTTGTCGTTAAAAAACAGAATTTGTGAGTATTTGTTTTGTTCGTGACATGCCTGATATGAGAATGATTGTAGCTTTATAGCCAGTAAAGTGCATTCGGATAAAGTGTGTTTGTGAATTGTCTCTATCACATCTACAAGTACAACGCATTAACTAAATAATATGCATGCAATATTTGTGTCGACGTCGACTGAGCCGAGTGCAATTCATAATTTTTAAGCTTCGGTGACCAACCGATATCTGAAAAACTATGTTAAGAATAACCACAAAATTCGTCGAGTGAAATTCAAATGAAGATGAAAATAATGCCATACCTTATCGCTTATCTGATAGTCGTTTTCAGGGCCTCTTTTAGACTTTTAGTCTTACTTAGTCTTTATAAAGTTTTACATTTAGTGTCCAATCTTACACTGGCGGCAGCCCTTTCTATAAATAACAACATTTCTTTTATTCTATCATCGCAGCATGTTGTGCGGGGCAACACCTGCGTATGTCGGAGAAGACTCCTACCTACGGACAGGCAGGGTGACGGATAACAAAACAAGGATTTAAAAAAACATATTTTAGCCCTAATTTGCTAATTGCATGGCCTCCACTTCATGGCTGCTCTCTTTGACATTATTTACATACCAATTCAACCCTTTTTCGCAATCAGCTACAACATTTTTCATACTTTCCTTCAAACTGCCCGAAATGTGCAAGGGCCATAATCATGGCTGGCCGGATTTGATCAGTTATTCCTTCTCTTATACATCATTGTAACGAACCGTACAAATGATGGGCATTTTGGGCCACCAAAGTTTATTCACACTGCACAATCTTTCTGTCTGATTGTGACAAAGCCAAGGCCCGAGGGATTGTTTTTACAGGCAAAAGGGGAATAGGAAACTCGCCTTCCTTGGGTTTTGAAAGTCAAATTCCAGGGGTCACTTGTAGACTATTGTCACAAATGTTGTATCCTATTGCGATAAGTGCTGACTGCTATAGTATTAACCCTCTGCGTGCCTAATTATATTGTGAGTATCCACTTGACCCAGTACTTCAGAAAAGTTTAAATTAATAGCCTAATCCCCTATTCACATACAATAGGAATAGAAGCTTCATAAGAAGTCAAGTGTCCATACAATTCATTCAACACTTGTTTATTGCGAGCAAATGAACAAGTCTGATCCCATGAGTATTAATTGTGACAAGTATATTTGACCATGGCACAAGCACAAAGATGTTTTTTTTACTAGTATAATGGATATTTTCAACTCCATGTGGATGCATTCCTGCTTGTGCTTAAATACTTCTTTGTACATGATAGCAATAATGCTTCCATTGGACTTCTCTCTACAACTGCATAATCGTATCATGGCTATAGTCATGCCTTCCACGCTAACTCTTTAAGATTTTTATTTTTCAGTGTGCACCTACAGTACATTGAATTGCCTTTCCATAGATCAGATTTTTCAGCACAAAATTGACAATCTAAATTTTGCCACAATTAAGTTGGCACTAGGGAAAAGGACCTTGTCACCTTGGCACTAGTTTAAAGCGTTAAGTAACCAACAGAAATTAATGTGAACTTATTATTAAAAGTTACTTTAATGTGGACATTGTGCATTTTTTCCCTATTATGTAGCATATGAGATTGTCATCAAGCCTTTGCTGATAAATGGGGAAAAGGTCACATCAAAGTCATCGTGTGAGTGGACCACAACAATACACAGCAGCTAGTGGAGTGCACTTTTGATCTCGGAGATCAAAAGAAAGGAAAAGGGAAAAACAAAAGCAGCATTAAAACCCGTTCAGGACAGGACAGGAGTCACAGGACACAATTGAAGCGCGACCTGATTACAGAAGAGGAAATACTTCTCCAATCACTTCCTGTGAAGGATATGTGCCGCCTAGCACCACGATACCGGCTGGTGGTGTAGCATGCAACCTGTTGAAGCGAGAGTAGAGACGAGCCCTGATCCCCGTGACGATAGCATCAGTGAGAGCAACCACGATCACCATCCTCCTTTGCTAGAAGATCCACACATGGTAGAGGTGTCTGTCTCCCTCAAGCCCGAGGGTAGGAGACCGCGGGCCAAGCCTAACAAATCCAAGGCACATGTGAGTAGCTAGAAATTGTTTGTGTAGTGTACCCAGTCAAATTTCACAATTTTGGATTGCATTGCAGCCAATTAATCTATATCTGTTTAATACATCCACCATCTTTTTATTCAAGCAGGCTTAAAGGGTACCACCACCCAAAAATAATATTCTTATTAAAGAAAGGTAACATCTTTAGTATTCCATTCCATCAACAAGTTCACAAAAATATGTTTCCAGAACAAAAATATATGTATAATTGGAAAACGCCTCACCATTCTAAAGCATGCGTTCATGCGGTCTGAATTGCGAAGACTAATGTGTGCAGAGCGAACGAATCGCCCGGGATTCTATAGAGTACAGAAGCCATGACGTCATAAAAACACTTTTTTAGAATTTTCAAATTTGGACTTCATTTTCAGAAAGAGCATAACAAATAATGTCCAAATACCGAAAATCAATGGAATAGGTTGCGTATTGGCTGAGATATGCCCATCCGATTGAATTTTACTTCAATGAGCAATCAGTGTTATAGTGCACTGGTTCCTAAATTTAGGAACCAGTGCACTATAACACTGATTGCCAATTGACAAAAAAAAATCATTCGGATGGGCATATCTTAGCCAATATGTAACCTATTCCTTTGATTTTTGGTATTTGGACATTATTTGTTATGTTCTTTCTGAAAATGAAGTCCAAATTTGAAAATTCTTAAAAGAATATTTATGACATCATTTATGACATCACACTTCACCACTCTATTGTCTACAAACGTACGCGTGAATCGCATTGACGCACTCGCAAATGTTTGGCCCGTACGAACCAGGAAATATTAGTGGTTCCGTAAGTGGTGGAAATTAATTGCTTTGTTTATGAATTACACAACCCTTTGCAAAATGTTGGGTATCTATTTGATATCACAAAACAGTACCAAAACATATAATGTGTTGTTCTTTGCCTGGTGGTCCCCTTTAATAAGTAGTCCCTGAAAATAAAATTATTCATACATTTATGCCAAATGAATGAAAGAACATAAAGAATATTTTTACGTTATTCTATTTGTTGAATTGTTTTAGGCCACTACTCTAGAAATTTCAAATGTGGGGAGATTACTTGCCAAACATGAATGAAATGTATAAGAGCACTTGATTTAGGTATTAATCTAATTTTGCCATTTTGTTTGTGCTGTAACTTGGTGGTATACCAATAATCCACAAAGTATATTCTAAAAGAGGTTTATACACGATAATTTGATAATATTTGAACTATTATGAACTGTATCTTATAACAATCTTGAATCAATAACAAATTGTTCTTGTTATTAATCATTTTATTAATAATTTTAATAAGCATTGATAATGAAAGCATACCCGTACAAGATTACCTTGGGCTTATTATTAATATGATATGTTGCTTTGGTATTCATTTATATTCCCAAAATGTGTTTTTTGGGGATCATTTTCCAAAGAAAAAGATTTTTTTTTTTTTAGCCGATCATATCCGATCCGATCTGTGATCCGATTTCGATGATCAATACAATTTTGCCGATCCGATCAATCGATCCGATCATCAAGGTCAGTTACAGCACTAAAATTATGTTGGTATGCAAAAGGAATTCTAATGATAGACACATTAAAATTACATTTTGATTTAAATTTAGATCCAAGTCCACTTGTGAATATTTTTTTTTTGCTCAGGGGGAGGCATGGCGGAGGATTTTGTGTTCACTCCTGGCAGGCGCTACAGCAGGGGCTGTTGCCAAGACTGTCATCGCACCACTAGACAGAACAAAGATCCTCTTCCAAAGTAAATATTCCATTTAAACCATGTTGCCTGCTAGATAAATTGCAATTTCCATAGACTGCCAGGGATGTTATTGCTCTTTGGCATTTTATTTGTATTGTGTGGTGCAAATATATGTGATACAGTGAAACCTTGTTATAACGAGCACATAGCCTATTGAATTTACATACCTTGTAATACATGTATATGATATCTTGTTGTAACATGGCTTACAAATAATAAAATGCGTTATAAAACCTGGACCTGTGAAATATAGCTTTGTTATATCTGGTACCTTGTTATAACGAGAGTCTGTTATATAAGAGGTTCCAATGTACTGGCACTAAAGGAGTTCCAATTCCAATAGAGTTAATACAAGGTATTCTGTGTTCCCCTATTATGCAATGGCTTTCAAGTCAATATAAAACAGTTATTTTCACGACAGAGGTCACATATGAGGAATAATCTGAAATTTTACCTAAACTGCAAAAATTGCAATTCCTTACAAAAATTTGGCCCTCTCATCATCTGAATGTGATGTTATTTTCACCATACTTTAGGCTATTTTCCTTAAACATTGTTTCAGGAGTATCATTTCAACTACAATGTTTAAAGTGATCAATTAACTTTATACAATTTTAAACAAAATCACTTGGGGCATTCACACTTCTCCTGTACTTTGTTGTTTAGCTTATGGTAACAGAAGAATGAAATGGGTTTTGATTTTTCAAATGTCTCCATAATCATGGATATATTTAAGATTGAATTTGAAAGCGTCTATAGACTATTTCCAAATTCCAACCGTAGTCGAATTAGGACACCCAATCGTTCAAAGTATCTGGACGATCGGAATTAAATCAGGCATTGATTTTCTTTGTTTTCACTAAGTAAACTTTATTTTTTTCTATGAAATTCTCACATATCATTGTCAAGAATCTTACAATGCAATTGTTGATTGAAGTCTCAAACATTACTTCTGGGGGGAAATATAAAGTTAATGGATTACTATGATAGTGCCAATATGTTACCATAGTATTAAATTACATCATGAAATTTCATTGGATTTATTAACCCCTTGCCTACACTGGGTGGGCTATGTACAAAGTCTATGGGGTTTTTCAAATCTTGAATGGAACGGGTCAAAAGATATGTGTGACTGTGTATTTACGGTTCACCTGTCATACACACATACCACCACCCAGTACAAATAATGTAATGATATGTCTGAAATAGGGTAACTAAATATAGGGTATGGTTGACAGATGTTGATTAGTACATCCGAGTGCAAAACACTGAATCCAAATACGTTTTTCTAAAAGGTACATGATGACTTTATTATCATAACCAGTGCAAAAACATTAGTTGGATAGGCAAATTAAATTGATCAGTTTAATTGCCAATGCTTGCATGATAGTCTGTGAAAATATCATGGCAAATGGATTTTAAAATTTTTTAACCCGTTCAGGACGGTTTGATTTTGGTAACACACATTTTCCATAGACCCCATATATTTGGGACTACTCATGAACGGGTTAAAGATATCAGCGAAAAATGAAAGCAAAGAAATTAAACAACATATTAGCATATAGAAGAAGCATTGTATGACATCGTCTTTATCATTTTTGCCTTAATTTTGGTATAACCAGCTGATTAGACATGCATTTACATGTACAACTGCTTAGGACTTGACCTTAGCAGTGCTGATATTTAAAAACAGTTTTCCCATTATTTTCCTATACTGTTACCAAAGCACCTTAAAATAAGTCAAAATGTTTTATATCCTGCAGCCTCTGACATGAAGTTTTCTGCACGGAACGCAATAGGCGTCCTGGTCCGGGTCTACCAGAAGGAAGGCGTGGTGGCACTATGGCGGGGAAACTCTGCAACCATGGCTAGAATCATCCCTTACGCCGCCATCCAGTACTCTGCACATGAGCAGTACAAGAAGCTGCTCAACAAGCACAATACTCCGTAAATATTTAAGACTTTTTAACCCTCTGAGTATCGAATTACATTTGTATTATTCAGTTTGATAGGGATCTAGTAACATTGTCATAATACTCTTAAAGGGGTAGTTTAGTTTTGGTAGAGAGGGCGCTGCACATCACAATTTTTTTGTGACGTAGTGAAAAACTGAGTGTCGAATTTGAGAGAACATGCAATTTTAATGGCAGAACAAACTTTATTTGGTCAAAATCGACCCAGAAACGGCTGAAATATCAATAAATATATCTAATCTTATAATTATTTGGGGCCCAAATAATTAGATGATTTAAAAAAAAAAAAAAAAAATGCTTGCACTTTTTTTTTAATTTTCAAAAGCGTTTTTTAAATAGTTGTTGATGATCTCTCTATTTAATCATTATTTCAATATAACATTACATGCATTATTTTGTATGAAAAATGGTTGAAACCAATGCCTTTTCAGAAAGCGCCCTCTTGTGTTTTAATGGCTCTTTTTGAATGATAACGGGCTTTTTACTTAGTCGTTTGTAATTTTGTATACCTTTCGAGCATAGTGGAGTTATAACCATTAGTTTATAATGTTACTATCCAGGTTTAGTTACTAAAGTTCAGCCTTACCAAAACTGTACTACCCCTTTAAACTTACTTGGAACTCTAGCAGTTCTCACGTACCTCGTTATATTTGTGGTACCTTTAATCATCATAGATCCCAGCTGAGTATTTTCAGGACCAGTCCAGAATGGGTAAACTTGCTTGTGTTTTTATGGTGATTGTATTTTCCAGACAGCCACTAAACAGCAATTTTGATTTTTGATGAGGATGATTTGTACCAGTTTTAAGAAAACAAGTCAATCATAAGAAACATCCACCTTACAGCCACCTGTCTGTAAAGACCACAATATACATGTAAACCACTAATTTTGTATATGGGTCAGATTTTTGAAAAGTGCACTTTTAGCCATTTCCAGACCTTGAGCGCTTCTATCATTTGCTGTGTCTCACCATTAACTCTGATATACCTGTTTTGGGTCTCATATTAAAGAGAATTATTAAGGCTTTCAGAAAATGTATAGTTTTATATCATTTCAAACATTTGGTTTCATGCCACAGGACCTCAAATGTGAAAAAATAGCATAAATTGGCATTTTCCACAAAATTATGATTTTTTTAACCTGATAAAAAAAAATATTAATCAACTTTAAAGGCATTAATGTCTATATTTTCTATCTTACATGTCTTGAGCATGTATCACATAAGAATTGGCGGTAGAGCGGCATTGATATGATTTCATGGTACATTTCAATAGGAAAGGTCATAATAAGTGAACGTCCGTGAGCATACATTAAAATCCATACAACCAGAATTCTACTTAGTTGTCAAAACAAAAACTATTGCCAAAACTAAGGGTTGAACCCACTGAACACATTCTACAAAAATTGTTGGCTAACTACTCCTGCTCGCGGAGTAACATTTTTTTGTATGAAATTATACTGGATTTCGTCACGGACGTTCTGTCGTCTTGTATCATCACTGCTCAGCGAAGTGCATCCTAGTCATCAATTGCTGGGGTCAGTCTGATGAACTCACAGTAGGGCCACAGTATTTTGCCTATTTGAAAACTATCTATCAAATACAATGTTTGGTTTGGGCCGAAACTGATCTTCGTGAACGTCCGTGATGAAAACGAACGTCCGGCAAGAGTAGCCCCAATTACGAATCTGAGGCTGCTTATCTGCACGTAGACACCGGTACAGCAATTTTAATTGGCAAGCAGCTAACCAAAAACTTATATCAGGCATTTTCGAAGCCTTTTGACAACTATTTATGATACGGACGTTCGCTCGGACGTTCGTTCACGGACGTTCGATCATGAAAATTGTTCTAATAATGTTACCATGTAAAACGCTCACATCAAGTTGATACCGTTTGATGTTGTTAGTACATTGTTATGTCTCTCATATCCCATATGGATATATTTCCTGCAAGTCATTTAACTATAACAAACTTATGAAATGTTGTGCTCACGGACGTTCGTTCGTCATTTATGGCCCCAAAAATCTTAGTAAAAGTTCAAGTACTGGCACAATTTTTTGACAGCAGGTGCCCCTTGTGTGTGTCTTTCGACCCAGGTCACTGCCAACCACACATGAATATGTTGATTTTTAGTCACCATCACGGAGGTTCGTTTTACATTTGATCACCTTGCTTAGCTGTTTTGTAATACCCCTAGATATTATATTTACTTCTACCCGTGCAGCGTTGACATTATACTATAGGAAGGCAAACCCCAAGAGTATGATTGTGCACAGTCGCAGGCCTACAAGCGAAAGAAAGCTGTTCAAAACATAATGGTAATAAGGGGGTATATGGCGCAATAACAACATTTCAACCGAAGGTCTGAGTGGAAACTGTTGCCCCACCCTCTGCAAAACTTGAGACTGTCGGCTCCTCCTCTGCTGCAGGCTTTGAGACTGTTTTCTCATCTGCCTGTCGGATTCAAGTCCAACTAAATGGCTGTATGACGCCAGTTGTTTGAAAAGAAGAGGTACATCACAAAGGTCGAGAGGATAGCTACATGTACTTGCTTTACAATATTGACTGTATTACGAAAAAGCAACGAATACATGCATACCCCTCTCTCCCCCCCCCCCCCCCCCCCCTCAAAAAAGAAAATAAATAAATAAAATAATAATAATGATAATAATGATAATACGATAATAAATACATAATTATATCATAATTTATGCCTGATGTGCAAAGCTGCAATATCCAGCACGTAAGTATGCAGATCTAGAGACAAACGCATTTATTATTATGATGACGTATGAATGGGTTTACAAAGCATCTCTGCTTCAATCTGTTAATAGTGCTAAATTATGTGGTATCGTTTGAAATTATATCTAGCAAGGGATTAGATTTGTTGGACTTCTTCCATTTAATAGAGATTGTAAGATTTATGCATTATTTTGATGACTTCATCGTAATAATATATAATATTGGCTGTTTTGTTCTTTCTTGATATATCAAAAATATTGTTTTTGCTCATTATAATATTATACAACTAAATTTCAGCTCGCGCAATATTTATCATAAACCATTCAAGGTCAACATTGTTCTTAATTCTAATTGAAACATTAAAACCGATTTGAGGTTAACAATTAGGAAACGAGATGTGGGTCAGGAAACATCGGAATTAACTATCAACGTGATTATTTGAAAGATTTAACTTTGACATATTAATGTCATAAAACAATTTATAATCTCTGCAAATTAGATTTAAACAGCTAGCTTTAAAATGATTGTTTTTATTATAATAATTATGCGATTGGTTTTACATTAAATTAAAATATTCTTTCTAAATATAATAATAAAATGTGATAATAAACACATATAATATGTTTAGCGTATATATTTAGCGCAATGGTTTCTATGTCTAATATTTCTTTATACAAAACATATACATGTATGATCTAAAATGCAATCTATATGTATTTATTTAAGAAATAAGTTATACGAGTATATTATTTACTTTGCTCATGGCTTTTGTTACCCTCAGTTTGTTTTATGTTTTGTGAAAATGCATATTAGCAATTCAGCCATATAGCTGGAATAGATAAATATATGTATTTTCAATTAATAAACCATATACGAATTGAATCGAAATATACGTACAACATACACAAACCAAAATAACAGTTTATATATTATGGGTCTCCCAAAGTCAAAATACATCTGAAATATATATGGCAAGGTTTGAAACGTGTGATAGGCATATATGTTTGCACTTACGTTATGTTGGCACTTACATTTATTTCTGTAATTAATTGACTCGAGATGGGACACTTGGGTACCACTATAGGCAATTCGAGAACGTCCGTGAAATTAATACGAACGTCCGTGACATTAAGACTCATGTGAGAAACCGTATTCTGGTAACTGGAAAATGGCCTTTATTTTGATTATACATGTTATTTATGTTTGCAGAAATGTTTTAAAATCATTTATTTACAGAAGTATAGTGGCATTTCTGTTATAGAGTGCCCAACCGGGGAAAGCCGGTGTAAAATTAGGGGTTACGATTTCCACAGGTCCACTAAGAGTGATAGTTAAGTAGCAGACATGTCATTATAATTAATTCAGATAGCTAAAATCATCAACTGATAAATTCATATGTTTTATATTAGTCTGGAGGAGATTCAAATAAATGTTGTCATCAATTTCTGTAAGACTGTTCAGGCAGAGAACGTCCGTGAAATGTATGCGAACGTCCGTGAAATTGTAATTAAAAACAATATAGTAAGAAAGAGGGACCAGGCGACTTGGAAATGCTACTTTTATATCTGACTAGGATGTATACATGGTCTCTAGCTTAAATATAATAGGAATAGATAAAGTATTATCATCATATTGTTCTATAAGCATTAAATCAATTTAAACCAATAATAGGGACTCGTTATAACGACCAGGTCCATGTAAAAACCAAACCATTTTTAAAGGTTTATTGCAATGTTCAAGTTTGTTTCTATAATGACCCTGTTTTAAAGCCATTTACGAAGAATAGAAACTCTTTTTGATGACATCAGATCATTCTGCCAACATTCTTGTTTCTGGCGAACGTCCGTGAGCGATATGGGAACGTCCGTGATGAAAACTATACTCTCTTTGGTCATGTAATTATGTAATATATGATCTAGACAGCAATTGATCCTATTAACATGCACATTAAAATATGTGATACGGGAATACGAGCGTATATAGGTGCGTTCCTAAAAAATGCGGCTAAAGAAAAGCAAAGGTTCCGAATAATACATTATTTAAAAAGAAATATAACAATTCAGTCAAAGTTTGGACGTTTGTATTTTCTATTTGGCAAATAAAACACAATCCACGTTTGGCATACAGAGAGAAGCAAGTCTTAGAAGTAAATTGTCCGAATATAAGCTGTATATGACAGAAAATAAATGAGATATATGGGTACTAAATCTATATATACATAATCCCTCACGGACGTTCGCCTTTTGGAGATGGGTTACTTCAACAGTGAATAAAAACGGAACCACAGGGAGTTTCCCAGTATAATGGGGTATGCCTGAAAGCTAGGATTGCATGCTTTCACATTAGATAGATGTCTTTAAATACAAAAAATAAATTGAATTTTACCCTGTTTGGGCCGAAAAGTGCACTTTTCAAAATTCTGACCCATATATCGCTTGTATAGATAGATACAGGGCCCCGCCCGTTTCATCAAACGTTCAAGTTTGTTTGTCTGTTTGTGTGAATGTCCGTTGTAGCTACCATGTCAACAGCAAATCAGCATAGCTGATGCTAATTGCTGGCAGGGTAGTTACGATACATGGACACTTACAGTAATTGGTAATTTATTTGCTTAATTAACAGTATAATTATTAGCTCTTTGTAATTGTAACGGTATAATTCTATATATAATCAGTGTAAAGCGTTTAGAGAACTATTCTAGTTATTAAGCGCTATACTGTATAAGCAGCAATTTATTATTATTATTATTATTGGAAAAGTGGCAGAATAAATATTATTATCTCCGACCACTGACCCTATTATGCATGGTTCCTTAATTGCATGCAAGCGCATTGCATTGCGCATTTGTAACTCCCAGGTGAGCATATATTGCCAACGATCAACCATCGGGCTTACATTTATACAGACTTTACTCCTAACCCCCATGCCTATAGCTACTAGGCCCCAAATTCACAAAACCCTGCTGACTTAGTTACTTGCTACAGCATTTTAAATATGCAGTTTATTGAGCAACGAATAGTTTTCCTAGTCCCCAACTAGGGTTAGCTGGGTAAGCCTTAGATACCCACTAAGTTAACACTAGTAAGCAACTAAACTAGCATGTGTTTAATTCATAGTTATGTCATCCAAAATAGAATAAGCAAGTCACTCCTAACCCCCATACCTATAGCTAGTATTCTGAAAACGATTTTAAAGGGACTTAGTAACATTGTTGACATGTGCAAAAAGTGATGAAGGGTTGATGCAATGTATATTGTTGTTATCTCATATGTCCACAGGGTATTGTGTGAAAATTTATAGTCAAATGGACATTGCATGGCCAAGTAATGAGCGAAAATGCAAAGTGATATTCACCAACTCACTGCACTCACTTTGTACACGGTAAGAAAAACTCCAGGGGAGTTTTTCTTATCTGAATACTTCAATCGTACATATCTTTGTAACGAAAGGGAAATTTGAAAAATCGAAACCGGTCCCATGATTTTATTGTTAATACGAATACAACAAGGTATGATGGAACCGCTAGAATTAAAATTTTATTTTGAGGATTTGGACAATGTTACTAAGTCCCTTTAAAGGGATAGTTGAGTTCTGGTAAGGAGAGTACAGTTTTAGTGAAACTGAATTTTAGTAACCAAAACCTGCATCATTACATTACAAACTAATAGTTATAACTAGAAAGGAACACAAAATTACAATTGACGTAGTAAAGATCATTTTTTTTTCTTTTTTTTTCCATGATATTTATTTCATTCATTGCTCAAAACAAAATAACAATAACAAACAATAAGAGAAATCAGTACATATAATATAATCAGTATGTTAACGTATTTTCACATCTTAACATAATCATGTAAAATATCATTTTAAATTAACATCTAAATAATACAAACAAAATTGTATTGTTGTACATCAAATAAAGCAGAGCATGAACATAAAAAAGGGGGGAAAAGAGGGAAAAAAAACTCTTTTCCCCTCAAAGAACACACCTATACAAGTGCTTACATACACACACACCCACACGCGTGCACACACCCACACACCCATCCACAGAAAACATGCCTACATCTGGTGAGAATCTCGACCCTTATGTCCGCCTTATTAATTTTATATTCTGTTTGCCTTCCTTATTCTAAATTGTCCCACTTTCTAAAATGATACGTTAGTGTACCACGGTCCCCAGCTAAATTCTTCTCCTCCTTTCTATTTTCTAATAATCTTTTCTTTATCTCCAAAGCAGTTGGTGGTTTATTTCTATTTTTACTATCTATAAATATCATGTATTTTACCAAAATTATTATATGATTTAATAACTGTTCCTTCCCTATATTTAACTCAACTATTCCTACGTGGATATCTTTCCAATTTATATTTCTAATCTCTACTAAATTAAATAAATTTCCACACGCTTCCCAAATTGGTTTTACTTTCTCACAAAGAAAAAACAAATGCTCGTAAGTTTCTTCATATTTACCACAAAAAGAACATAAATTACTATCAACCATTTTAAATGAATATAAATATAATTTAGTATATATAATATTATAAAGCATTTTAAATTGAAATTCTCGAAGCTTACTATTCAAAGTGCATTTTCTAGGTCTTAAGAATATTAATTGTATGTCTTTCCCATTAATATTATAAATCTGCTCTAAATTTCGTTCTGCATATGATTTTTCTACTTTTTTACTCAATAAAAAAGTATATATCATTTTTGAAGTAACCTTATCTAACATATATACCTTGTCAAAAATTAAAAGGTTCATATCTAATTCCCTATCTATATTTAAGTGAATATTTTTATTCAAAAATTGTTTCCATGAAGGGGGAATGCCAAGAAAAATACGTTGTATTTCCATAATCTCTAAACTATTTAAACCTTTTCTTTGAAATTCCTCATTTGATTTTATATTGCCTTCCCCATCAACAATATGATGCAACCTATAAATATTCTTTTTAAATAACTGTTCATTGAAAGGAACATGTCCATCAATAAAAACAAATCTATTATTATAAATAATTTCATTCCTTTTAGAAATATTTTCTTTTAACAAAAATGTTTTTGTGGCAATCCAAGCGTCCAACATGTCTCTATAAAAAGCTGGTAATGCTAATTTAAAAATATCTATGATTGCATTATTATTATAAAATATCAAAGTTCCACCAAAATCTTTAGTTAAATAATTAAAATATTGCTTCCATCCCATATTTGCATCCCCCGTTAAAAGTCTCTTTACCCACATAATCCTCTGCACTAAAATGAATAAATGGAAGTCAGTTAATCTTAGCCCACCTCTACAATAATCCAAGAACATTACATTACGCTTAATCTTATCTTTTCCATTCCACAAAAAGTCAAAAACCAATTTATCCAAATCTTGAAATACCCAATTCGGTACTGGTGTCAGTGCCGACACATAAATTAATTTTGACAAAATAAACGTTTTTATCAATTGAATTTTTCCCATTAAAGTTAAATCTCTTTGTTTCCACCACGATAGCAACTTTTTAATTTTACTCAAAATTTCCTTATAATTTGTCCTTTCCTGAACTTCAACATCTAAAGAAAAATAAATACCCAAAATCTTCACTATTTGTACTATTTTACCAAATGGAAGAGCAATATCTTTATTTTGAGAAGGGCCTAACAATAATATGAAAGTTTTTTCTTTATTAATTTTTAATCCAGAATTTCTAGCAAAACTTTCAAACAATTTCTCCACCCTTTTAAATGATTTGGAGTCCCGAATAAAAAGAGTCATATCGTCTGCATAAAGAATTTGTTTTATTTGTACGTTATTGAACGTGAATCCTTGAATTTGAGGGTCTTTATATATTGAACGAACTAAAATTTCAATACAAAGTATAAACAAATATGGGGACAGGGGGTCCCCCTGCCTTACACCCCTCTTAATATTAAAGTATCCAGTAGATGCGCCCCCATTAAAAACACAACTTTGAGCATTATTATAAATAGTCTCCACCCATCTACAAAATGACGGTCCAAAACCAAATGTAATTAAAACCTTCTGCAAAAAAGTATGTGAAACTGAATCAAAAGCCTTTTCAAAATCAATTATCATCATATATCCAGGTATTTTATTGACTGATGTATGATGAATTATATCATCTATCATTCTTATTGCTTCACCTATATTTCGATCTTTTAAATATCCCACCTGGTTGACAGAAATTATTTCATTTAAAACTTTTTTAATCCTTATTGAAAGCACTTTAGTTAAAATTTTGTAATCTACATTTAATAAGGATATTGGTCTATAATTTTTTATAAATAGGGGGTCTTTTCCTTCTTTATGGATTAAACTTATAACTGCCTGTTTTTGTGACGAAGATAATTCCTTTTTTTCGAAAGCTAAATTTAAAGAGTTTACTACCAAATTTCCTATTAGTGGCCAAAACTGTGCATAAAATTCCACACTTAAACCATCGTTCCCCGGGGATTTATTACATGCCATTTCTTTTATAGCTGCCAAACATTCTCCGTTAGTTATTTTTCCTTCACACAATAAACTCGAATCTAAATTTAATTTTGGCAAGTCCTGAAAAAAATCATCCACAAAGTAAATTTCCTCCTCTGATTGAGCATATAGCTTACTATAAAACATAGATATTTCTTGCATAATATTTTTTTGATCAAAACAAATATTTTCATTTATATAAAGTTTACTAATTAATGTTTTCTTTTGATTAGACTTCATTAATTGAGTAAAATATCCAGTGTCTCTTTCTCCACATTCATAGTGTGAAGCTCTAGAGCGAATTTTAATACCTTCATTAATATAATTATAACAATCCTGTAATTCTTTTTTTTTCCGTTCCAAGTCATCAACTTTTCCCTGGTCTATCCCATTCAACAATTCATTTTCCAACTTAAAAATATCCTCTTCCAAATTTGCAATTTTTTGTTTTCGTTGTTTTGCCTTTTCTTTTGAATATTTTCTACTAACATTTCTAATTTTCATTTTCAAAAAATCCCATAAAACTCTTTTATCTTCTATTTCTATTTGAAATTCATCTTTTAATTGAATAATTTCCTCTTTAATACAATTAATATATTCAATATCTTGACATAAACTATTATTCAATTTCCAATAGGATCCTTGAAACTTAAATGAATTAATTAACTTATCATAAAATTGCAGCTGAATGGCTGAATGATCCGGAGCCATAGAAGGAATTATATCACACTTAAAAACTACCTGTTCTATTTGCTTAGAAACCAACCAATAATCTAATCTACTTTGCATAAATGGATTAATTTGCCTATACGTAAACTGTTTCTTTAATCCATTTCGTACCCTCCAAATATCCAGCAATTCAAATCTATCTAAAAATTGTTCAAATAGAATATTAAATCTAGACTGAACGTTGTGTCTACTATTTCCAAAATAATCTAAATCTTTATTTAAAATAATATTAAAATCTCCTCCAATAATTATTGCATTATTTTCTTTATTAATGTTCCTTATTAATTTTTCAAAATTTACTAAAAAATCAATCTTCTCTAATTCTCTTCCTCTTACTGGCAAATAAACATTAGCAATTATCAATTTCATCCCCTGAATGATGCATTCCATTATAACATATCTACCATTATCATCTGAGATAACATTTAAAACCTGAATATCTAATTTATAGTCTATCAAAATAAGCACCCCTTTACTATGGTTTGTCCCATGACTAAAATATGAACTCCCATTCCATGGCAATTTCCAAGTCTCCTCAACTTCAATTGTACTGTATGTTTCTTGTAAAAAAACAATATCTACTCCTTTATCTTTACACCATATACAAATTTTTTCCCTCTTTGATTTTTCTCGGATTCCATTAACATTCAAAGAAAGAAAATTACACCTAATATAACTATCTTTACCCTCCATAACTAAATATTAACATACAAATATTCATGCATTCTTTTCTCCATATATAAAATTCTAAGACACGGGCTAACAAGAGCAGGCTCAAAAATATATAAATTACTCCAAAAGCTGACATATTGGTCGAGGTCCCCAACAACATAGGCAATGCAATCAACATTCACACACACCACACACAACAGACACAGTAACTGAACTAAACTAAATTGTAAGATATATACACTAAACATTGCTCCTAGTTGAGGTTTCTACGACAAAAGAAATAAAAAAAGTGTACCAAACACCAACAAAAACAAAAAACATTTCCGCTACTCCCCCCCCCCCCCCCCTCCTCGATCCCCAACCCACCCCGCCCACTCCCCAGCCAGACCAGTCCTATATATTCCAACACGGCTCCTAGCCTGTACGAGGCAAACTACCTACGTACTTATTATCAACCATAACATACTTATACCAACACTGTCTTAACAAAACACCAATAGAACCTTTACCCGTTACGTAACATTCAATAGCTAATACGCAAGGCTATCCACGGGAAAACAAAACAAAACAAAGAACAAAAAAAAAAAAAACAACTCCCAAATCTTGTGAGGATTTACTCACAATAGCATCACATGTCCAAATACCATTCTAACATACATATTTTCAATTTCAAAAGCATGAAAGTAAAAACCTTTACCCGTTAAAGGCCTGGTCACAAAAGACGCGACCCCGCTCGACCAAACCCACGAATGCGGCACGCGTCGGCCCGAATCCATGGCAAGCCGCCTTGCGGCTTGCCATGTTATCATTCAAAAAGAGCCGTTAAAACGTGAGAGGGCGCTCTCTAAACACTCATCGGTTTCAACCATTTTGAATAAAATATTGTGCATGTGATGCTTTGTTGAAATAGTGATTAGATAGAGAAATAACCAACAACTATTTAAATACGTATTTTGTAACTTTTTGAAAAGAGGAAGCATTTTTTTGAATTTTTAACGGCTGGTTCAAAATTCTCTAATAAACCCGGGGCCCCGGGTTTATTACAAATTGTTATATTTATGGATATTTCAGCGGTTTCTGAACCGATTTTGATCAAACAAAGATGATTTTATTGTTTAAATATTATGCTCTTTCAAATTTTACACTCAGTTTGTCATTACCTCACAAACCAATTAAGTAGTCTAGCGCCCTCTCTACCAAAACTCAACTTTCCCTTTAAGTTAAAATTTATTGTATCTACGTCATATCTACGTCACTAAAATATTACACTGTACTTAAGGAATAGCGATTTGCTAAAATATATTTTAGTGACGTAGATAAGACGTAGATAAAATAGATTTTAACTTCAGAATACATCCCCAGGTACGTATATCACACCCTGGGTTGAGCGTCAGGGTTCGGAATCGAACTACCTGGCACGACCTTTCTCCAACTATAATGCCTTCTTCCAATTATTATAAATTGTTACACAAAGAATTCCTTAGACTTTTAATACAATGCTTTATAATAATGCATGTGGCACTGTGCCTACTCTCAACCCAAAAGGGCAATGCACCCACAAGTATAATTACTGCACCTTAGAGCTACGTTCCAAAGGGCACTAAATCCACTTTCCATAAAGAAACAAGTGAGTTAACGATATCAGTACATTAAAAAGCTACGTAGCTATCAAGACATCTAAACTTAAGGACAAATTACACAATCAAAATCAAAATATGGAACGTTTCATTTTCATATTCCCATATAGGCATGTGTTCAAAGATGGACAAAGACACCTGCTTTTCTCCAGAGTTGGAAATATGGAATTAGCACCTTTAGGAAGTAAGCTCTTGATTATGATTATAAAGACTCTAACATGTGTTACAGGTGCTATGCCCTTTTTGTGAGGTGTATCTATATTATGTAGGGTAGATCATTGGTAGATGGTTGTCTTTGTCATCATAATTAATTATGATTGGGTAAAAGGTATATAGGAAGATCAGCCATGTCTATACATAGACGGCGATGAATGGGCCATCCCTCCGAATCCATTGTATTCACATTCAATGAACGTGTTGAATTATGTACTATTGTTTTTTTCTATATTACTCTGTAATGAGTTTAATTGTGATTTCGGAAAATAAATCAATAAATTGGAATGCGATAAAATGAAATCCAAACTAACACGAAGCAGCCTATCCTTCAGTTGAGACAGAAATTACACAATACATTGTTCTGTAATCACGATATGTGTGCTCATGTGTGGGGGGGAAATAGCACAACATAATAATACCAAGCCACCGGTATATCATGTTTGTAAATAATGTTTAAAAAATCGCTCAATTGAGACATATTTCCGGTAAACATAATAATTATTATGCTATGAACTTTATGATGAATGAACAATGCCCCTAAGAGGTTGGCACTGAACCCTGTTAGATTGATTTATGAGATTTGTTTTGTCAAAAAGTGTAAATAATCTGTCTGTATTATAATTATACACCCACTGTCATGCTGGGTACACCCTCTGTGGTGTTGCGTTCTCGAACATGCCGATAACCGGCATAGCCGACTACACAACAATATACATGACAATCAATGATGTCTAGCATGTTGGCGTATTATTATAATCCTCGTTCAGGGGCCCACTATGTCATGTATGTGTAGCTGAAGTTAACTTGGTTCAGAGAAATGAAGGTTTATCGAGCTTTGAGCGATCGTCAGTCGCATATGTCCCTTCGGTCGAGCCATTTGCTTTCACCAAGTAGTTGGTTCCCGTCGGCGTTTATAGGCTAAATATTGTAATAGTTATCAATTAATGCGAGTGGAAAATAAATAATGTTTGATTTTGCTGACTTGATAATTATATGCCTACATCAATGGGATTTAATCATAAATCATCCTAAACAGGCTCAACTTATGAAACTTTAGGAGAAGTTTCTAAGACATGAAACTCACCGGATGATCGGTAGCCTATGATCGCATCTGTACATCTCAATATTGAACTGGAGATTGTTATTCCGAAATAAATATCCAACAAACTTCATATTGGCTCATCGCAACACATGCGGATAAGAAGCTGTCAATATTATGATTGTGAGAAATTCAAGTTGATACATCAGGCATCTCACCTTGTCATTTTCGGAAACGAAACAAACTGATTAATCACCGTGACGATTATTTGCGATATTTTCATCCTAATAGCTGACTATCCCGTGAGAACCATGGATCCAACACTCAGCATGGACTCTAAAGTCAAAGACAAACTTCTCCCGCCTGCATATGCTTCAGGACCGACCATCGTCGAGTTATCACAGGGGCAGACCCGGGGAGTCTACCATCCAACTACCGCTACAAGAGTGCTCAACCCAGCCGAGAAACACCACACCCAACACCATGCCTCTGAGGGCGAGGCCCCCGGGAAGTTCGGGGGAGCTTGCCGCACCGTTCTGCTCATCCTACTCACCGCCGCTGTATGTGCCGGGTTTGGCATGTTGTATACCCGTATGCGGGAGCTGGAACGACAGGTGGATGTGTTGGTGGAGCTGACTGGAGCAGTGGAGGCTGGGCAGTGGGGCTATGAGGGCCCGCTAGACTGGCAGGAGCAACCCGGAAACGTAAGTTGACTATTTATTTCCTTTCCCCTCCGTATCCCCTCATCAATGTTTGCCCGTTACGTCATTATCGTGACGTAAATGATGAAAGGTCTAGATTATACCACTAACTTAGTGCGAATGAAATGAAAGATTCATACTAAAAGAAACGGAACCACATTTGATTAATTCCAGGACCCCATGCTGTAACCCAGGATCATCTACTTGACTAGATGAGTCCCCATGCATAGACTGATTCATGTTACGTGTCAAACTTGTTGACAATTATTGTTGGAGTCATTGAAATGAATTGAATGTTTCCAAGAAGTTAAATAATAAATCGACTGACAATATATATTATTTGTTTCGGATCATCCGATTCTCTGTGTCCGGTTTCGGTTTCGACCAACACATGACTGAAGAACGCTATTGAGTTTGAAGTATATAATAGTATGTATTTAGGTCTATATAATACTGACTAAATGTGTTCATTGTTACTCTATACTGTTACATTTACTGCCGATATTTTGTTCAAAATTTGTCCATACTTTCAGACTATATCGGCAAAAACCGAAGGTCGTATGTTATTGACACAATTCTGCTTAGGTAATTGCAACTTAGGGACACGTTTAACCTGGGAAGTGTGTATAATAATAATACACTGTTTTTAGCGCATATCACATTGCAAATGCACGTCCCTATATGCGCTGTATTATTACCCTGGTCGTTACTGGTACAGTTCAAACCCGCACAATTATCTTGTGCACCATCTCAACTCCCCGGGGAGTTATACTAGCCAATGGCAGCCATATGATAGCGCCCAGGCTAATTAACACCCAACCAGGTACCCATTTATACTCCTGGGTAGAGAGCAGCAATACGGATTAAATGTCTTGCTAAAGGACATAAATGATGAGAAATCAACCGAGTTTGAACCCACGACCTCTAGATTTAAAGGACAATGAAATCCAGACAAATTGTTGTATGCACTATAAGGCACTAAATATAATGAATAGTCTCTGAAAATTTGAGCACAATCGGTCAAGAAATAAGAAAACTATGGCTCTTTGAAAAGAGCCATGTATTTCTTCGAGTGACTCAAATTGGCAACGCACTCTGGCAAAGTTGTGGACAACTCCCCATACATTTTGTACACAAAATTTCAGTTTTGTTCAATTTTCTCAAAATGTATGTTTACCCTTCGGTCGAGTTCAACATACGGTATGTTTTGTAGAATGCTTTTATACATAACATATCATGAGTTGGGGGAATGGAAAAATGTGACTATGAAGAAAACTGTAAAAATGGGAACATTTGTGTACAAAACATATGGGGAGTTGTCCACACACTTATCAGAGTGCGTTGCCAATTTGAGTTCCCCATAGGAATAAATGGACATCTTCAAAGAGCCGTAGTTTTCTTGTTTCTTACCCGATTATGCTCTAACTTTCAGAGATTCTTCTTCTTAATCTCTTCAAGACTATGAAAGCAACATTTTGCTTGGGTTTCATTGCCCTTTAAAGTCGAGCCTCCATCCGATTGTGCCACACCATCCCCATAAATCCCTATTATATCTTTGGCTTAAATTATCCTATGTCATATGTGTTACTACTGCGCTTGCACATGGTGCGATTATAAGATTTCACATGCATTGTAATAGAAATGTGTGAACTTTGAATTCGGAGTAGGGCAGTAGGATTCGTTTCCTTTGTAATAATTTAATTTAATCGAGTAAATATTTGCGAATGATAACGACCTTATTGAATATGAACTATACATTATGTTATGGGCAATACAATTAAAAACAACGTCTCTATAGTTATACCAACAATGATACGTACAGTACCAATCAACGCGCTGCTCGTTCCGAATAATTCGTTTACTATACTATAATTCTATAAAAACCCGAGGGGTGTTTCACAAAGAAATATTTTGTCATAATGACACATTTTTATGAAGGCATTATAGGGACGTTTTAGCCAAAATTTTGCCAAATTATTGACATATGTTGGCCAAATTCGTATAATTTAGCCATAGTTTGGCCTAAATTTCGCCAAATTTTGGCCAAAATGTCCGTATAATGCCACAATAAATATATAATGACAAAATATTTATTTGTGAAACACCCTCCGATATGACAGACGGAGCCGATCCGACCCGATGCAACTGTTGTCATGGTCGGATTGCCTCGGATGGCGTTGCCTCAAGACTCTGGTTTTACCAGTCGAGGACGATTCAACATGTTGAATCGGACTCGACTGGGTGAAACCGACTCCCGCCTGACTGAAAACCGGTCTGATCGGATCGTGTCGGCTCTGTGTGCGTTGGGCTTTATGTCTTTTCTAGTTTAACTAGCAAGGATATCCAAATGAATATGCAGCATATACAATTATTGCAGAAGCGACTGCATGGAAATGCCGAATCATTCTTGCAGATTTTGAAGAAATAGTACACAATGGTGTTGATCTTTAACATTGTTTTCTTTGCTATGTGATGCTCAAAGCTAATCTGTGTTAAAATAGAGTTTAAATGAAAAATTAATAACATTATTATCTGATAAAATAATGCAAACATTTGACATTCCTGTCGATTAATGCGGATGAAAAGTGTGTACACAAGAATCACCATTTCTTGTATTATTCATTCTGTATTCATATTATTAAAAGATGACAAAACAAATTATAGATCCATGCTGTTTTGGGTTCGCAGAAAACAGGTGACCAAAATAGTGGACAAATTTAATAATTATAATTTAATTAGATAAAGTAAAGCGTAATAATCGATGGCACAATATGACATACTTGACTTATACACTGTTAAAACGCAGTGTAAAAAAACGCTGTGTAAAACTGGTTGTTGAATCTTTTCATACAACTTTAGGTGTAGCATGATAATTTGTATAAAGAAGGGTTGTGTAAAGCGTCCATTGCTCAAGCGTTGATAAAACGTGTTAAATCACGTGATAGTTTCGACCGCAAAGTCATCGCGACAAAACCGCTTTTGTCCCACCGCAAACCAAGCGAACCGAGTTTAGCGCAGTGGTAGCGTGTTAGTCTTATAACCCAAATACCCCCGGTTCGAATCCTACCCTTGCCGCTTTTACATCTTGTTTTGTATTTGCTATTTCGACAGGATTGTTGAAATTTATTCTTAACAACAGTTGTAGAACAAATTAAAACAACAGTTGTGTAAACTTTAAACAAATGGGGTTGTTGAATGTTTTCAACAATAGTTGGATGGTTCATATGTTAAACAGCGGTTGTTGAAAATTTTCAACAAGTTGTTGAATTTGTTTACACAGCGTTTTAACAGTGTATAATGCACATATGTTTAAATACATTTACAAGCATTCAAATGTAAAAGGCAATTGTGTTCTGTCCTAATTCAATCAATAAAGAGTAATGTTTACAACTGTTATTCGTTTTATTCAAAAACATTGATATCCCATTATTTTATTTACAATTCTTAAAATGATTATTAACAAATAGTAGTCCCAATGAGGAACACTGTGAAAGTGCTTACATTAACAGCGCCTTGTTTGTAACTAATTTAGGGACTTGTTTGAACAATACAAGAGAGTTGGTTCTATATTAATAACAATGCATTATATTTATATTGCGCAATATCCACCTATAATAAGGTGCTCAAAGTGCATTCGAAAGTATAGTATAGAAAGGTGAATTTGACAAGAAGGAAAAAGGGACAGTAAGATAAAGGGGAGAAAGAAAAGTCTACTTACGGTAAATGATGTTTGAAACAAAAGAAATCTGTCTTTTAATAATAATGTCATGACAATTGTACATCATAATAATCATAACAATAATCGAGAGTTTTGCACCAACTTATCATCATGTTATGAATATGAAGAGCTTAATTCCAAAAGGCCTTAAATAATCTTTTTCGACTTCAAGAAAAACCGGTTTCCTTGCCCAACTTTATACACGCGCCTATGGGAATATGGTAATGGAACGTTCCATAGGTATGTGTATGTTGATTGTGCATCTCGTCCTAGAATGTGGATGTCTAGATAGCTACGTTGCTTATTGGTGTATTGATAGACCAGTTGTTTAACTGAAAGGGCAACCCTGTGGAAATAACACGGTAATAAATAAATAAATAAATATCGATAACTAAATTTGTATGGGAAGTGGATTTAGCGCCTTTTGGAATTTGCCTCCACTCATCATCAGGATTTGAATGTCTTTTGCAACCACTAACCATCATGATATGAATATGCCTTTACTCTCATCACACAGGGCATGCAGGATGATGTCAATGAGGACCGCATGATGGGAGCTGAGGAGGATGCGCATGGCGATGACATCGCATCTAAAAGAGGTCAGACTTATTATTATGACTATTATACTATTGTAATTGTTACCATTATTTGCATTGTTAGTATCACTGCCAATGCTTTATTAATATTTGATACCATAGGCGTTGATTTCTTCTCGCCATTGGGGGGGGGGGGGGGGGGGGGGGGGGTGGGGGGGGGGGGTCATTTCGACCATCTTCGAGGAGGCAAAGCGACCAACCAAGCAGCGTGCCCATGGTTTTATAAAGGGGGGGGGTGTGGGTATTTAGTCTCTGCCGTGGCCAAGGCGGCAGAACCCCCATTAGCTTTTTGGATTTAACTGTTTATAAATGTTAAGATTATTAACTGCACATTGCAAGCAATCTGATGCAAACCTGAATTGAATCAGTCAAGGGATACCCACATTGTGAATCTCAATGGTGGTCCAGGGGGCGGAGCCCCCGGAAGCTTATGGATTTTCGATTTCCAGAACTAAAGATGGTGTTCATAATTATGTAAATAGGTAAGTAAGTTATCTACAGTTTGCTCAATTTGAGTGGGCATAGCGAGAAATCCTGAATAAGTGTGTACAAGGAACTGGGTGAAATGGTCTTAATGGGGGTCCAGGGGGCGCAGCCCTCGGAATATTTTTGATTTTGGCAGTGTACCACTCTCAATATGTGGTTCAAAGAAGACTATTGTATCAATTTCCCTTCATTTTCGATGTTATTTTATATTTCTGAACCCCAAATATTGGGGGGGATATCCCCTCACACCCCCCCCCCCCCACCCCTCCGTGATCGACGCCCATGTTTGATATATTCATCGTTATATCATTGTTATATATTTTAATATAGGCACAGACAGGTTAAACAAAATTATATTTTCGAAAACATACTAATCTTTTTGTAAATAGGCTCATCTTTGTTGAAGACAGGAATGCTGATATAGAGTAAAAAAAAAAAAAAAAAACATCCCCATACGCCTATATCCGTATAGTATTTGTTTTACTGTTAATAATACCTTATTTAGCATGTTTGGCAAAAAGTATACTTCTACAAGTTATGTGTATTAAGTAGAAGTAAATTTAGTATTAGAAGAACAAGTAACAAGTATATAGACAATACATTTTTGACTAATTTCAATATTATAAAGAGGGATGTAAAGACATTGTGGTGACATTGTGGTGACATTGTGGTGACATTGTGGTGACATTTGGCAGTAAGACATATGAACCTGTTAACATATCACAACTGTCATTATATTGTTGTGCTCAAATATTATCATTTATAATAATAACAAAAGCCCTATGACCCAAAACATACCACACTGTCATGACCGTGTATCGTATTTTGTCTGTATTGTTCACACATGACAGAGAGAAGATCTGCCGTAGATGGCGCTACCCATCATCTGTCGAGGCGAACCGTCAATCATCGGCGCACCTCGAGCAACGCAAACAACCAAGGTACATAATTATCTAGATAATAACCTCTTGCTTTATGGTACAATTCCCCAAAACAGTGGCGTAGCCAGGAATTTCAAAGTGTGGGGGGGGGGGGGGGGGGCTTCAACCTGCGAGCCTCCAGAAGCTTTGGGATTTTAGTTCTTCAAAGCTAACAAATCAACACTACCGGCTAACAAGCAAGCAACACCATTCCTGGCCTGAGAGGGGGGAGGAGGAGGGGGTCCAGGAGCCCCCCCTCCCCCCCCCCCCCCCACATCATCCTCGCTACGTCACTGTCCTCAAAACAGTTCCGACCATTATTTTGTGACATAACTGTATTATAATATTTGTTTGAATGTAACCACTCGAGTAATCACATGTTTGTATAGGCACAATGTTTCTATCCCAATCGTGTAGCTAAGGAGTGCACGAGTAAAACGTGCATTGTTTTACAACACTATTTGTATCTGTGTCGTTATAATATTTTACGATGCATGATATAACTCTGCTCAATTCAGTATCGAGGAGATTTAAAATATTAAAAAAGGGCAATAAATGTATTATGATTAGATATGGTGATGAGGATTATACAGTCGGTTGTGGTTGCACTTTGTGATAAGGACTGAGGACATGAAAGATGGCGAGTCCTGAGAAGGGCAGTTGGTATTCTTTCTTGATTAGTCCTAAACAGGACTGTGGTAGTCCTGGAAAGTTTGCAAAATAGAGGGACATATAGTACAAATCTCCCCTTGCTAAACATGCATTGAGCAATACATTTTTTGGGAGGGGCATGTGTCTGTATAATCATTATAATATTCTGTCAATCACCATGTTCAGTATTTACGATTATAATCATGAAACTAATTTCCCGATTACTCAGTCAACATACAAGTCTATACTAAAAGAAAGTAACACATTCTATTAACTCTTTTTTGGAAGTATTAAGACAGTTATTAGATCCCTTTAATCGCCCATAATAGATTCATCCGACGTTTGTTTCTCGTTGGTATATCAGGTCGCGGGATTAAATACATATTAATCATGAACTTCCAAATATATCTCAACTGAGGACGTACATTATAAGTCTAGTAATATATCTATCGATCCCTTTTATTTATCCAACCTTTGTTTCTTGTTGGTGTATCAGGTCATGGGAACCAATCGATCCCTTTTATTTATCCAACCTTTGTTTCTTGTTGGTGTATCAGGTCATGGGAACCAATCGATCCCTTTTATTTATCCAACCTTTGTTTCTTGTTGGTGTATCAGGTCATGGGAACCAATCGATCCCTTTTATTTATCCAACCTTTGTTTCTTGTTGGTGTATCAGGTCATGGGAACCAATCGATCCCTTTTATTTATCCAACCTTTGTTTCTTGTTGGTGTATCAGGTCATGGGAACCAATCGATCCCTTTTATTTATCCAACCTTTGTTTCTTGTTGGTGTATCAGGTCATGGGAACCAATCGATCCCTTTTATTTATCCAACCTTTGTTTCTTGTTGGTGTATCAGGTCATGGGAACCAATCGATCCCTTTTATTTATCCAACCTTTGTTTCTTGTTGGTGTATCAGGTCATGGGAACCAATCGATCCCTTTTATTTATCCAACCTTTGTTTCTTGTTGGTGTATCAGGTCATGGGAACCAATCGATCCCTTTTATTTATCCAACCTTTGTTTCTTGTTGGTGTATCAAGTCATGGGAACCAATCGATCCCTTTTATTTATCCAACCTTTGTTTCTTGTTGGTGTATAAGGTCATGGGAACCAATCGATCCCTTTTATTTATCCAACCTTTGTTTCTTGTTGGTGTATCAGGTCATGGGAACCAATTGATCCCTTTTATCATGTTTATTTATCCAACCTTTGTTTCTTGTTGGTGTATCAGGTCATGGGAACCAATACTTGTGCATTATTTAAGATATAAATAATATGTATCATGAAACGTTCCCAGATTGCTCAGAGGACATACATAGTAATATTATCTATTCTATTCTATTCTATTCTAGCATCTATAATATGTCCAGTAGTATCCATTCGATCCCTGTTATTTCTTCAACCTTTGTTTCTGGTTCAGGACACGGGAACCACTACTTCGCCCACCTCAGACCGCTCCTTAGGTCCTCAGAAATACAGGAATTCAGGAACTTCGAAGCAAGTAAGTCATACATTTATTAGTGTTTCATTAAAGTGATCCATTAACTCCGCCAAAATTCAATCAAAATCACTTGGAGCTTTCACACTTCACATGTACATTGTTGTTTGGCTTATGGTAACAGCTAGAATGACGTGGGTTTTGACTTTTTAAATGTGTTCCTAATTGAAAATATTTAAGATTAAATTTCAAAGCGTGACCGTAGTCAATACTATCCGAATTCGGATACTTAATCTATCATAGTATTCGAATTCAGATCGGGATAAAATCAGACATCGATGTACTCTTTTTTTAATAAGTAAACATAATTCCTTTTCAGCGAAAATCTCTCATATCATTCTGAAGAATTTTACAATGATATTCGTATATAATTGAGGTTTTAAATATCACTTTGGGGAAAAGTTAGTAGATCACTTTAATTTACTTCTTTGCGTGTGTTTGTCCGATAGCTGGTGTGCTACTTACGTTTGGCGAGTGCAACAACGAGGATTTTGATAGTGACGGACCTATGACTATAGCTATGATGATTTATGTGGAAGTAATGTGGCAGGATTGGTAGAGCGCGTGAGATCCCGAGTTCTAACCCAGCCCACTCCGTTTGCCCTTCAGCAAGGCATTTAATCCACATTGTTGCTCTCTACCCATGTGTATAAATGGGTACCTGGTCTGGTAAAAATTAGCTTGGTACACCTATATGGTTGCTCGCGGCTAGTATGCTCCCCGGGGAGTTTAGAATGTGTACAAGATAATTGTGCAAGTCTGAACTGTACCAAATGACCAGGGATAATAATCAGTGCTTAGAGGCTGTTCTGCATTAGGTGCTATACAAATCTTTTCAGGACTATCCCAACAGTCCTTTCTAGGACTACCAACAGTTCTTTTTAGGACTCTCCTAGAAAGAATACCAACAGTCCTTTTCAGGACTACATCAACAGTCCTTTCTAGGACTACCAACAGTCCTTTCTAGGACTACCATAGTCCTTTTCAGGACTCACCAATCCACCCATCTCTCACATGGTGCAGCCGCAAACCACACGTATTATATACACCACCATGGAAACCGATACTTATAAGCAACATTTAAATACTATCTTATCTTATTATTATTATTATTGTGTTCCCAGGCGAGTTCTTGGAGTGGACGGACGATGGGCAGTTTGCCTTCACACAGTTTCAGCTGGAAGACAACAAGTTCCTGGTGGCGCCCTTCACAGGCTACTATTACATCTACAGTCAGGTGACCATCAATGACACACCGGACGGCAGGGCCAAAGGTCACGGGCTATGGGTCAGGAGTAGATGTGGACAGGCGAATGCTGCTTGGCAGGAACTCACCTACACACTGACCACACAGTAAGTACAATGAATCTCTGCATCAAAAAGTACAATCCCTTCATCCAAAGTGACCACACAGTAATTACAATCTCTTCATCTGAAGTGACCACGCAATAAGTACAATCTCTTCATCCGAAGTGACCACGCAATAAGTACAATCTCTTCATCCGAAGTGACCACGCAATAAGTACAATCTCTTCATCCGAAGTGACCACGCAATAAGTACAATCTCTTCATCCGAAGTGACCACGCAGTAAGTACAATCTCTTCATCCGAAGTGACCACGCAATAAGTACAATCTCTTCATCCGAAGTGACCACGCAATAAGTACAATCTCTTCATCCGAAGTGACCACGCAGTAAGTACAATCTCTTCATCCGAAGTGACCACGCAATAAGTACAATCTCTTCATCCGAAGTGACCACGCAATAGGTACAATCTCTTCATCCGAAGTGACCACGCAATAAGTACAATCTCTTCATCCGAAGTGACCACGCAATAGGTACAATCTCTTCATCCGAAGTGACCACGCAATAGGTACAATCTCTTCATCTGAAGTGACCACGCAATAAGTACAATCTCTTCATCCGAAGTGACCACGCAATAGGTACAATCTCTTCATCCGAAGTGACCACGCAGTAAGTACAATCTCTTCATCCGAAGTGACCACGCAATAAGTACAATCTCTTCATCCGAACTGACCACGCAATAAGAACAATGTCTCCATCCAAATTGACCACGCAATTAGTTCAATCCCAAAGGGATCATGCAATAGAAGCACAATCCCTTCATCCAGATGACTTTGAAACAAGTTCAATCTCTTCATTCAAAGTGACCACGGTGTCCAGTTTCTCAGAGTGCGCCCTCTTTGGCTAGCCTACGTATCTTCCACTGCAGTACTAAGCATACATTATACATATATGTATAAACATGTGTACTATCTTCTTTTTCTAAAATGTAAGCCCACTTGGTTTTATAATTTCACCCGTTTTTAGCAAGGTAATGTGTAAACAAAATTGTGATTTTTAGATAGCAACTTAGATAAATCATGTTGTAAATTATGAACCGACATCGTTAACAGAACTTTTATTGAAAGGGGATATATCGCCTTTTGGAACTAAGCTCTTCATTTGTTTTGTTTTTTCTCCGTCCCCAGGAGCAATGGTGCTGCGCAAAGTCTGCCCCGAGACTCCAGCTACCTGGGAGGGGTGTTCCTTCTGCGCCAGCACGACCACGTGGGAGTCAAACCCAGACCCTTTGTGGGTGGGTCTCAGCGAGTGCGTCTGATGCGCACGGGCCCGACGGACTACTTTGGCGCCATGATGCTGTCTAGAATGCCCGCGAGTGCCGCCACTGTGGCGTGTGGACACAACCACAGCAAGTGATCCTTGGGGAAATGACATTTGATACAGTGGATCCTCGTTATGATGAGGTCTGATATAAAAAAATAATTTTAAAAAACCCTTATAACATGGCAATTTTCTGGCCATAGCCTTTGATATTATTTGGGTTGTTTTATCCTGATTTAACAAGATACTTGATATAACACATTCTCATGGTCCCGTGGACCTCGTTATAATGAGTGTAGATCCATAGTGTAAAGTAGTGACATTGTGGATCGTTTGCAGACAGAAAACCCATCGATGTGCAAAAGTAACAGATTCTGGAAGAAAATATAGTTTAAAAAAGTCTCAACAAATCACGAATTCTTAAACAGAGTCTTCAAGAAATCACAGCGATATGTACCATGTTTACTTGCTGATATCAGTTTCTTTCGTAGGGACTTCCGGCGCCTCGTGTATATATGCAAGGCCAAAATACCAAGCTTTAAAAAGAACGAACTTTCGGCCGAGCACTCTATAAAGAGACCTGGGCCCCGTTGCAGAAAGAGATACAATCGATTGTAAGTTAGGATTGATCGTAAGTCAGAAAATTTACGCGTTTCAACCAATCAGATTTGCGCATCTAGAACACGTGATCTGACTTACGATCAATCGTAACTTACAATCGATTGTTATACAAATAATACACTGTCTAGAGTGCATTGTGTAAATGCATCGCACGCGAGGCTCTGTTAGCTGTGCGTTGCGCACGAGGCGTAGCCGAGTGCGCAACGCACAGCTAACAGAGCCGAGAGCGCGATGCATTTACATGATGCACGATAATTGAGACCGTGTATTATTTGTTTTATAACACGAGCTCAACCACGGAATCGTTTATTTTGCTGGATTTTTTAAAAACAGACTTGCCATGCCACAAACCCAGTCTATCTACCCTCTAGAGTGTGAATATGAATTTACAAAATTCACCATCCGACTTCCTGCACTCGCTTCACTGAATGTGAAGCTCAGCAGATCAAACGCAGTCCACCAGAAATTGCCGAAAAAAACTTCCCGTAAAATGAGAATTATCAAAGCATTTTATGCATTTCCATTCCAAAACTTACCAATATCAAACCACATACCATATAATTTACGAAACTGCTAAGATTGATTTACTACAATACCGATAATTTACAAAACGAAGCTTTTTCCATCTTTTTTTGTATCACTTTCGCAAGTTTGTCTCCGATAGAACTATGTAAACAAGCATTGTGACGTCATAGCCGTGCAAAAAGTTGCGCAACGAAAACGAGTAATGCATGGGGTTGCACCCTGTTTTGCACGGTCGTGCATGTTTGTTGAAATTTAATGAATAGTCACGTGACAGGATTTAACCAATCACGTTACTGAATTTACCAGAGCCGTGTTATAAATATCTTTCTGCAACGGGGCCCTGTAATTGTAGTCTTGAAGCTACAGACTCTTATTGTACTTCATGGTTGTATACCTTACCCTAAATGTTCGTTTCCACATTGCTAACGAATACTCGTCATAATCATGAACAGAGATGGCGTCGTCTTGTGGTAGAGAGAGTTTTCCGAAATATAACATAAGCTGTTAGTTTCAGTTTATTTCCACATCTCAATAACAAAAACAATATCAAATTATAAAGGTAGTGCACATTATCTAATTTGGGCGGTTTCGTAATCATGATTCACGAATGGGACATGCCCTGAGTATACAATCCTGTACACAATTAGGACACGCGGATGTATGATGATGCCCCATAATCTTTCTGAAAAGCGTTTTTTGTACAGGTTTACATAGTCGTCACTAGATTGTCTGTATAAGAAAATTCAAAATGTTACAATACCAAGAACGTTTGGATGATTATGTTGTAATTATTTGTCGGAAACGTGGTTAAACGGATTCAGAATCGCCTGGTTAAAAGTTATAAAGACATGATTGTGTATCTTCGATTCATCCTATCAAATTGGGGTATGCTTTCTATATCTTGTCATTCTCAACTCAAATTACTCAGTAATGTTGATTTCATGGCGGACCAGTGGGGCTCTGATAATCATGATTTTTTTCTTCTTTTTTTTCAAAAATCTTTTCTTTTTTTTTCTTTTTTTTATTGGACGAAATCTAATTACGTATAATATGAGTATACACAGTAGGTTATACCTTGTTTGAATGTTTTGAATGTAATCTGTATAAAATATTACGTCCATAACGGAGTAAATGCAGATTTAGATCAGTTTGATACGAAGACTTTTTGTATCTTAATTGTATTTTTGTGTACATTTTATTGCAAGATACTACTTGCATGTCCATTTCGAGTAGATCTTTTTATCGGTATATCAGGCAAAGTGTAAATAATGCTTCGACATTTAAACCTTTCAGGCGACTTTTATCATTGAATCAAATGCTATTATGATGTTAATATTTGTATATAATTATGTTTAGCAAAACTTAGCTATTCACAGATGCTATACCATGTTTTTTAAAGAAAGAATAACAAATCTAATGTCATACATCTGGGGTGTTTCACTAACACTATAATCGATTTTAGCATCGATTGTATGTGATAATTGTCCTATTTTATCGATCCTAAAATAAATTGTAATGTTTTGCGAAACACCCCACTGGAAATCATGCATGCATATATATTATGTGGTTTGGGGAATACATTGTAGTAATTATCTTGATCTTATGGGCCATCCCTCCATGTATTATGTAAAGGTCATTGTAGCCACATTATTCCTGGTTATTAACATCTTATTCAAAATAAGAAAGTGTGAACGTAACTTATAATCGAGTATCACTTTATGCATGCACTTTATTTCAAGTGATATACTGTAAACCTTTATTCAATCTCTTGTTACTTTGTAATGTAAATTTCTGACCTTTCGAGTATTACCAGTTCAGTTCCTTTATTTATTCGGTGTATTCTATTTCTATTTACTAATGCTGCTATAATAAATTAAGTCAATCTTTATATTCCGTTTGTTGGAGTCTTGTTTTGTATTACGTATACAGAAACAAAATGAATCCTTTTACCTGTATTTGCAAGTTAATTTTGTACGTGTAAATGTATGTGTGCACATGTGAGCGTGTATAATTGCGTTTGTGAGTGTGTATGTGTGTGCGTGTATGCGTGCGTGTATGTATATATATGTGTGTGTGTGTGTGTGCGCGCGCGTGTTTGTGTGTATGTGTGTGTGTGTGTGTGTGTGTGTGTGTGTGTGTAAGTGCGTGTGTGCGTGCGTGTGTGTGTGTGTGTGTGTGTGTGTGTGTGTGTGTGTGCGTGTGTGCGTGTGTGTGTGTGTGTGTGTGTGCGTGTGTGTGTGTGTGTGTGTCAAAAGAGGTCATAAGCTTTCGATCCTATAAAAGAATCTTCATCAGGGGCGAAATTGTTTAACTCGTGTAAAATATAATATTTAACGCATGTGCAAATTCTACTGATAAGTATTTAAAGGATACAGTTTGGGTCATAACATAATTTTAATTACTTTAACTTGTAAGTTATAATTACAAACTAACAGTTTCAATTAAATGATGCTTGAATGGTAGTAAAACATATTATATCCCTCATAAGATCGTTTTACCATTGTATTTGACATATGATAGTTTTGGACAACACGCGCAATCCCCGCGCAATCACTTGACCGGGCTGTTAGCAAAAAATTAACACTAAAAGTTCGTTACGCGTTCGTCCCATAGATCATGTGTTTAAGCAAAATGCACGCGCGATCAAATTTGTGCAGTGCTCTATGGCGCACACGTTCTAGTCACGTGATTGCCATTGCTGGTAAAAACTAACACCCTAGGAAGAAGAACGCCAAGACAGCCAATAAGCACATCCGTGGGAGCGTTAGCACGCATTCATTGCGTATGTGCGCAACTGCCAGCGCGTTGGTGCGCACTCGGTTTTGCGTCTTTGTGATTGTATGCGCAAAATAACAATGACTTTAAGCGTATTAGATGCGCCCAGGTTCTGGAGGCTCATCTGGCTTCATTAATGTCGATTGATTTTTATATCAAAATTTACAAGCGATTTTATGAAATATTCAAGAGATTTTCACTTATTTTGCTATAAGCTGAACACAATCACTGATATTGATGAGTGATATAAAACAACTAACGAATGTGCTTGATTGTGATAGGCAATCTATTACCTCGGTGGGCTCAAAATGACTATTACCCTCAGCTACGCTTCGGGTAATAATCATTTTGAGCCCACCTCGGTAATAGTATACAACTAACGAATGGGCTTCTTGTGATAGTCAAATCTATTACCGAGGTGGGCTCAAAATGATTATTACCCGAAGCGTAGCTGAGGGTAATAGTCATTTTGAGCCCACCGAGGTAATAGATTGCCTATCACAATCAAGCACATTCGTTAGTTGTTTTATATCACTCATCAATATCAGTGATTGTGTTCAGCTTATAGCAAAATAAGTGATAATCTCTGAATATTTCATAAAATCGCTTGTAAATTTTGATATAAAAATCAATCGACATTAAAGAAGCCAGTATGAGCCTCCAGAACCACGGCGCATCTAATACGCTTAAAGTCATTGTTATTTTGCGCACACAATCACAAAGACGCAAAACTGAGTGCGCAGCAACTGCGCACATACGCGATGAATGCGTGCTAGCGCTCCCACGGATGTGCTTATTGGCTGTCTTGGCGTTCTTCTTCCCAGGGTGTTAGTTTTTACCAGCAATGTCAATCACGTGACTAGAACGTGTGCGCCATAGAGTACTGCACAAATTTGATCGCGTGTGCATTTTGCTTAAACACATGATCTATGGAACGAACGCGTAACGAACTTTTAGTGTTAATTTTTTGCTAACAGCCCGGTCACATGTTTGCGCGGGGATTGCGCGTGTTGTCCAAAACTATCATTTGTCAAATACAATGGTAAAACGATCTCATGAGGGATATAAATTTGACTATCACAAGAAGCCCATTCGTTAGTTGTATACTATCACAAGAAGCCCATTCGTTAGTTGTATATAAACGGTCAAGTTACAGGGCTGTTGTCATTCAAAGAGCAGCCGTTAGCTCAAAAGGGCGCCCTCTAGACATCCCAATTTTGTACAACTTTTTTTATTGAAAATTAGAATGATGTTTGGTTAAAATGATTATTAAATAGAGAGATCATCAAAAACAATTTGAAAACACTTTTGGTATATTTATATACTATCAAAAATATAGGATTTTGAATCATTTTCTTAAATCACTGAATAAAAGTTGGTCCCCAACATTTATTCCGATCGGATCATTTCAGCAGTTTCTTAAAATTGTGTGTTCTTTCAAATTTTGAACTCAATTTTCAATACCTCACACAACTTTTTTTCTTTTTTTCGAAGCGCCCTCTAAAACAAAAACTGAACCATCCCTTTAAATTCTGAACAATGAGTAGACTCGAGCCAAGTAGAAATAATCAAACAATCAATCAGTCAGAGTAAGATAACGTCTCAAACCTTTATTAGAAAATAAGTTACGTGCTGTTTGCAGCTGAAAGAGTGAATCAATAGACAAGGAGGCAGAGTTTGTGCGAAGGAACTCAAAAGAAAAGGGACATTATTTTGTACACTTTGCAAATATTTACACATAAGTCACCTTTTTTTCAGACTATACAATGCTTTGTACATTCACTTAAAATCACATTTATACACACATCTGTTAAACGTTTGTATTCCCCTGTACAATCACACACATCAGGCAGACTAACACAATAAAATATGATTTTATAGCTTATATTATGTAATCAGGAATAGGCTTCCATACAACCGCAGTCAATAAAATGCTTTAAAAAAAGTATCAAAACATTGCAGTATATTAATAGACTTGTGAGATACAATGTGAGTTTGTGGTCCTAAATAAATCCAAACAATAAAACTCCATTTGAATTTGACATACGACCAGTGTATAATGACAGTGTATGAAATATACAAATGCGTTCATAACTATAACTCATTACCCTAATTCACCATGACCCTGCCAAAATTAATATCAAATGTCAAGTTTTCTCGGAAATCTCGCCGCCATATAATTGCACTTTTGCGCTATAAGAATTGCAGCTGGGTTGTCAAATTAACAAATTAGACACATTATTACAGATTTGTATCATGTCTTCCTAGACAAGACTGAATTTGATCTGATAGGCTAATATGACCAGACCGCATGACACGGTTGACTGTTATGTATCTACCTAGGGGTCACGTGATGTGCTAATAGTGACTCCTCTGGGATAGGTCTGAATAATACTTGTTCTTAGACTACGTGGACGGCTTCAATCATCACCCAGCTACTGCATGTCACTCGGCGTGGTATGGCAAGATGTCAAATAAATCTGCTAATTTTGCAATGATACCAAACATTTTATCGTTCATTATTATTTTACAACTAAACTATCAAACACACCTGCATTTGTATCAATGATGTTTGAACTATAACTAGTGAAGACGAATCGCGAAAATTATTGCTTCGAATATGATAATTATCAACATGTTACACTTAACAAAATATAAATAATGAAAATGAGCGTCGTAAGCAGACGCATCACCTACTCATTGTTTGTAACCATGGTTACACAAACGCATAGAGACAGAAATTGTCTAATCTCACTCATACATGTAAATCACATATATAGGGGCTTTGTATGCTTCTCCTGTTTCTTTAATAATTCATCATTACGTTAAACGAATATTAACTTGCATGATTAATTTTTAAATTACATTATTATTTATAAAACTCGCTACTTTTCTGTTACTTCGTTGTTGTTGTTTTAATATGCTCATTGATCAAAGAGAAATGTTAACGGATCGGTTGCTCCTAAAAGCTGATTCCTACCAGTGTCAATCTGAATTCATAATTCCTTACTTAAATAACACAATTTATGCTTTTTTGTACCAATTACATTTATAAATAATATTGCATTGTTTTTCGATATAATCTTCCTTAACGACGCAATTTTGCTGCAATTTGTTTCAACAATTAACATTGATTTTCGACCGATGGGCACTGCTGCATGTCATACCTATCAAATCAGTTCCTTTCTTGAAATATCAAAAGTTCTATTTCGTGTATATTCTTTCATTCTACAATTAATGTTTGAAACCTCGTTGTTGTTGTTGTTGTTAATTCAAAGTTGTTGCTTAATTTGCTGGCGATGTCAGCACGTGCCGTCGCACACGAGCTCCTGTATGAAGGCGTAGGCGAGAAAGATGACGTACATGGTGGCGAAAATAACGCCGATGGCGGCGTTGAGGCGGAAGCGGACCGCGGTGAAAGAAATGATGGCGAGAGCGAGGATGATGAGGAGGATGAAGCCGAACTTGGGATGTGGGGCCAGCGGCTGGTAATAACCTGCGTCAAAGCGAATCTGCAGGAACAACCAACAATGACATTCGTTATTAATATGACATAGATATGCAAAGGCATATTGTGTATACTTTGTTATGTTTTTATTTGATGTTAGGAGCAAGTTAGAGCACATTGCAATCAAACGTCATTTCCCAGAGAGCCTTGGCCATTGCATTAGTTCCTTTGTAATTTAAATCATAAACATGACTATGTCCTGCTTCGCATTGTATTTGTATTATCTTATTATATTTTGTAAAGTTTGAACAGTTGTATATGTAGTTTAAATGTCAAATTAATTCTTATTGTACGCACAAACAGTTTATTTATACAGGGTGGCCCAAAAAAAACGGAACGGGGCACTTCCCAAAATAAAGTAGCACATGTATTATGTCCATCGGATAGAGTGTCTTTTCAAATGAACAACGATACCAAGAACAGTCAATTTGGTCGTGTAGTTTTTGTTTTAGGGCCCTGTGAGTGACACCATGTCAGGTTCTCTTTTTTGTCAATTTGTATTGAGCCAGCGCTTAATGAATTGCACGAACCGCCGTTCATATCGTTGAGCATCGCGCACTATTGTTAGTGTGCACTCAGTCGTGTGCCGAGAGAATGGGCCTGGTCGCTGCCCGGGGGGGGGGGGGGGGGGGTACTCACGTATATTGGGTATACGGGGATGTGCCGCTGGGAAGGGTGACTTTTTCAAGAAAGATCCTTAGACATATGGGTCCCCTTTTCATCAAAAAAATCCTTAGACATGGGTCCCTTTTTTCATATTTCCCCTTTTTTATACCGGATTTTGGGATTTGCCGATGTGAAATTGCAAAAATGTTCAAGCTCGCTACGCTCGCTAACTTAAAACCACAAATTTTGCGGGAAATACACCCAAAACAAGCGCCGCAGGCGAAAAAAAATCCTCAGACATGGGTCCATTTTTCGCAAAAGGACCCTTAGATGTGGGTATGGGTTTGGAGGTCTCAGCCGCACACCCCCGTCCGACTATAATCTGAGTACCCCCCCCCCCCCCCGGGGGTCGCTGAATGGTATTACGGGCAAGGAGTGCGGTTAAACTGGCATTGACTAGGTCGAAATCGACATAAATCGGCACCTGACATGGTCTCACTCACTGTGTCCTTAAACAAAAACGACCTGACCAAAATTACTGTTCTTGGTATCGTTTTTCATTGGAAAGGACACCCTATCCGATGAACATAAACATTGTGGTATTATATTTTGGGAAGTGCCCCGTTCCGTTTTTTTTGGGCCACCCTGTATAGCGTAAAATAGACAGCTGTACATTATCTGCATGTGGTAAAAAAAAAAAAGAAGTTTTAATTCAATTAAATAATGCAAGGGGCAATGTGATAGGGCACTCGGATAATAAGCGGGCCAAAAGGATTATCCTAGACATTGCTCAAGAAGATGATATAACATTTATATTGATTAAAAGTCATGCCGAGATATATATAGAATTTCCCTCAAAATAAGATTACCATGTTCTCTTCGTTGAAGAGTGCCATTTTGGACCCGTTGATGAGGGTGCGGATGAGGAAGGGGAGGCCTATCCCGAGATCGATGTCGAAGACGTTTGATCCGATGGCGTTGGAGACGGCCATGTCACCGTATCCATCCCTGGCCACCAGGATCGAGCTCAGAGCGTCCTGGTAAAACAATCGAGCAACAATCAGTCAGCAAATATTATCATGTTATTTCCGTTGCACTAGACTGATAATGGTGGGTGTGTATATCTACTTAACATGCTTAATGTGATTCTAAATAACCAAGTCTTTCTGTAGAGATCGATTTTGTTACAAGAGAAGGGGCTTCACTGCCCCATGCTGTTCAAACCTCCGAGGTATACCATGCGCCTTCTGATACAAACATTCTAGCAAATAGAGCATCACTTTGCGGATCTTTGATAGATTAACTTTATAGTGGATAAAATACTGTATAATATCTCTATAATGGATGAATTAGCACTGCAACTTAGCGCATATCACATAAGCACAATTGCATGTCCCTATGCGCTGTTACCACTACCACTCCTTCTAAGTCCCCTCCACTCACCGGTACGCTAGTCCCGACTGCGACGATGACGAGGCCCATGGTGAATTCGTTGACGCCAAGGATGCAACCAGCCTTGATGACGAGGGTCACCATGGCGAAGCTGAGAGCAGCGATCCACACGATCGACAGGGTGAACGAAGCGAGGTAGTACTTCCTGTTGGGTCATCAAAATTGAATCAAATGTTCAAACGGTCAATCAAGATATTTATTATTCATCAATGACTTTCCGAGTAAATCATCAACAATACCCGTTTACTCCCGTTTCCAATAAAATATTTCTTCTTTCATCAATTCATAAATCAATAACCAGAATGATTCAATTGATCGACATGTATCCTTAAAATATAGCAATAACATTGGACATCAGAAAATGAAATATTAAACCATGCATCCATACAACCCTGACCATCAAACATTCCACTGCAAGTTGAAATAGTTTTGGTTCCTAACGGGTTCCTAACCACCACAAAGGGCTGAAAATGTTAAGAGAAGTGGCTCATCTCTGCACCATCGACGAATAGTATATAATATGCTAAGAGGTTGTTTGTCTCGCATCTCATGCGAGGTTGACTAAGTACTGTCGACCATTGTACATTTGATAGCACATGCATTAATTGGAAGTTACAAATGAGCACCACGCAATTAGCTCAGTCCGTCTAATCGTCATCCGAAACATCACTCATACAGAGTATCGGTTATGTATAATAGGAGGTGTCTGTTGGTGGTATCTCGGGGGGCCATACAAAATTAGTTCTGTCATGGTGTAAAGCACACATGAACGTGTGGCCTAGGAGGAACAGCACGCAACTAGCCCTTTTATATCAACATGGATCAATCAATCAATCAATCAATCAATCAATCAATCAATCAATCAATCAACACATCAATCAATCAATCAATCAATCAATCAATAAATAAATATACCAGTCAACCGTTCATACTTTTTGTTGATTTACCTGACTAACTGAGATGTGGCAGGCCGCAGTTGGGGATGGTCCAGGTGAAAGCACACATGACATGCATGAAGGGGAAGCCGAGGATGAAGACCACACAACTACTCCTATCCTATACCAGTAAGGATCAACTAATCTACTAATCAACCATTCATACTAGCAATGTTGGATGTCTATGTTTATCATACCTGAGGTGTGGCAGGCCGCAATTGGGGATGGTCCAGGTGAAAGCACACATGACACGCATGAAGGGGAAGCCGAGGATGAAGACCACACAACTACTCCTATCCAGTGGCGTAGCGAGGGTCAAGTGATTGGGGGGGCACAGCTGCGAGGGAGCGGAGCGACCAAGCCCGAGGGGGGGACGGTGTGGGAGGGGGGTGTCCCCCCTCCCACGGTAGGGAGCTTTTTCAAATTTGTACTTGAAATAATACAATTTGGTGCATACCATGAAAGGAAATTGGATAATAAGATTGGATAATAAGATTTACAGTCCTTTTCAAACTAAAAAAAACACAGCTATGCTCGGGTCCCTTGAATTAGTTTCAGTTGGCCTATGCTCAACTGATGCAGATATCGACTCTGAAGAAGATGACTGGTGCTCCTTCAATCATGATCATCAACAATAATTATGCCTAGATTATGCATCATGAATTAATGGAACGGGTGCATTTGGAGTGAAGAAATTAGTAAAAAGAAGTTTGTCTTTACCTAGACATTTAGGACTACGTAGTGCAGCTATGCGCCTTTATAGCCTGCATGAAGGCGTCAAAATTATCTATAAAAGCGGGAGGCAGATTCAAGATCCTAAAAGGGCTCTTGGTATGATAAACGATTTACCATGCTAGGAAGTTTGTTAGGCCTATAGGCGCTCTATGTCTTCTGAAATGCGGTGAGCGTCGACCTCGCGCACGGGACTGAAAATTTGCATAAGGCGCTATATTGGAAGGATTCTTCAAACTGATATAGGTGCGTTATTGCTAGTACTAGGGAACGACTGTTATGTTCTTGGTTATTATCGTTGATAATGATTATTATCACACATTAAATAAAACGTGATAATAATGAATGATATACATTGTAGACACATTTGGCTTCATATCGGGTCGTCATTTTTTTTGTTTTGTTTTTTTTGCCAAACGATTGGGGGGGCACGTGCCCCCCCGTGCCCCCCCCCCCCCCCCCGTAGCTACGCCACTGCTCCTATCATACCAGTAAGGATCAACTAATCTACTAATCAACCATTCAAACTAGCAAGTTTGGATGTCTATGTTTATCATACCTGAGGTGTGGCAGGCCGCAGTTGGGGATGGTCCAGGTGAAAGCACACATGACACGCATGAAGGGGAAGCCGAGGATGAAGACCACACAACTACTGCTATCATACCATTAAGGATCAACTAATCTACTAATCAACCATTCAAACTAGCAAGTTTGGATGTCTATGTTTATCATACCTGAGGTGTGGCAGGCCGCAGTTGGGGATGGTCCAGGTGAAAGCACACATGAAGGGGAAGCTAAGGATGAAGAGCAGCCACTTGAGTCCATAGCGCATGCAGCCACACTTGCCGTCGAGGATCTCTCTGTCAGGGTAGTACATGTTGATGGCAGGCAGGCAGGGGAAGGGGCGCAGCATAGGCTCCTCCTCGTCTTCAGACTCAACGTCCTTTTTATCGCCGTCCTAACAAACAAACGAGGCAGCAATTGGCTAAATTAACTCGTGCTTATTGTTTTTTTTGTTCGTGTACACGACCATCATTTTATTTAGTGATCTGGTGATAAGGTGAGATCAGAGTGAATTTCTTTGTTTAAAATTTTGCCAACATGCCTCAAACATTCTCATGTAACGAAATTGTCTTCGTTGAAGGCCTTTTTTATAAATAATAATTACATGGAAGACTTGCTATCAAAGGCATTGAGACAAACTTCAATGTCCTTCTTCAAATTAACTCAGTGAGGTGAAAACATAGAGGTTTTGTTCCTACCTTCGTATCTTCTCCAGGCACGCCCTCTTCGTGATGTTCGTGGTGGTGGTGGCTGTGCATCCCGTCGATGAGGAAGGACATGCGTCTCTTTGGGTCAGAGGAATCAAGGGGGTCAGAAGAGGAGGGTGCATTAGGGGGGACAGGGGGGACAGGTGTGTTACCCTGCGCGCTGTGGATGCCCGAGTCAGAGTCTAGAACGGCCCGGTTACCAGGCACATTGAGCAGCTGTGTCTGACTACCAAAGTCTACCTGACTATCACCGCCTAAACTCTCCACATCACCCACTACCAGGTCGTCCTTCATCCGGGCATTTCCGTTTCGGTTGATCACAATCGAGGTGAAGGCATCGTTGTTGTTATTGTTGGAGGTGTCATGGTTCGCGTTACCATTGACCCTAGTCATAGGGATGTTCGCATCCCCGTTCACGTTGTTGCTTGGAATGAGTGATGTTTGTGAGTTTTGGCGGGACTGCGCATGCGCTTCTCGACTCACGGGGCGGGACCCGCTTCTACTCTCTGAATCGTGAGCAAGCTTTTTGAGATCATACGTAGATGACGTCTGATCGGTTAATCAAACGCGCAATTTCAAGCGTTGTTGTTTTATCGAAATCGTTCAATTTCAAAAGATATAAATGCGGTTATCCCATAGCGCAAGTTAGGGTAAAAGTTGAAAACATAGACATAGATGTGCCGGAAATAAACACAAATATAAAGTGTGGAAAGATTCAAAGAATATGATGAAATAGGTAATGAAACGTGCAAATGATAAAAAGGACAGGTTTAGAGAATAAAGGTTTGGATTGAGAAAAATAAACAAACAATATTAATGGCATATCGATTATTGTCATTATTATACAATTATTATAGTTACGGAATAATTTATCTCATGTTTACTTAAATGCTAAGACTCAGAAATGTCACTTTAAGGATGCAAGCCGCAGAGTAGAGAATAATGTGATATGATATAGTATTGTGTCTGTTTTGCTCTCTAAACATTGTTAGTGGCTAGTACATTCTTATTATACCGACATCTTAAAGGGGTAGTTTAGTTTTGGTAGAGAGGGCGCTGCACATCACATTTTTTTTGTGAGGTAATGAAAAACTGAGTGTCGAATTTGCGAGAACATGAAATTTTAATGGCAGAATAAACTTTATTTGATCAAAATCGGCCCAGAAACGGCTGAAATATCAATAAATATATCTGAACTAATAATTATTTGGGGCCCAAATAATTAAATGAATTTTTCAAAAAAATTAAAAAAATGCTTGCACTTTTTCAGCAATTTTCAAAAGCCTTTCTAAAATAGTTGTTGATGATCTCTCTATTTAATCATTATTTCAATAAAACATCACATGCATAATTTTGTATGAAAAATGGTTGAAACTAATGCCTTTTTAGAGAGCACCCTCTTGAGTTTTAATGGCTCTTTTTTTAATGATAACGGGCTTTTTACTTAGTCGTTTGTAATTTTGTATACCTTTCGAGCATGGTGGAGTTAAAACTATTGGTTTTATAATGTTACTGTCCATGTTTGGTTACTAAAGTTGAGCCTTACCAAAACTAAACTACCCCTTTAATCCTGATGATATCGATTTACTACCCAACGTGATGATTTTTTGGTAACCAACTATTATCTGTATAATTCAAACCTGTTATCATTGTAAATTATGGGTATATAATAATAGAATGTAATAAGCAAAGTAATCAAGTATTATAACAGAAGGAAACATTTGAAACAACCAAATCAATGTTAAATACTTACGAAGTTCGAGGAAAGTTCCCCATGTTTGTAATGGTGGAAAATATGTTTGGAGTGCGGCACGGCCAGAGACTGAGATGCGCTAGACAACGTAGAAATTTTCCGGTCCTATAAATGGGGGAAAAGGGATAACATTTCACATTTTAAATAAATTAAACACATGAACTGGAGCACGCAAACATACTTTCAATTTTAAGGAATTTTAAAGAATGTTGAGAAAACGCGCCATCAAACAATGAAGAATATTTTCATTTCCAGAATGTTGATCTTGCAATTAGCATATGATAAGAATTTCAAAAAGGTTAAGTTTTCTGTATTCTTTTTCTAAAGAACTGCAAGAAAGCTTTTCAAAAACAAAATAGTGATGTGTTTAAAAAGGGAAAATAAATGTTTCTTACCAGTTCATTTGGCTTCTCTAGAGGGGGTAGTTTTCTGGGCAATGCATTGACGTTGTCTACCTCATCCGTCCCAGTAGGAGCGACAGGAGGGGCGGTGGCTACGGGGTTGGTAGTAGCGACCACCTCGGCTGCCTCCGGGTCGGCGGGAGACACAGAGTTGCGGCAAAATCCTCCACTGTGGGAATAGAAATAGAACTTGGAAGTTAATCTTGTCATTACACTTTTTGCATTTAAATTAGAAGTTTGCCAAAACATCCCGTGTTGATACTCACAACTCTTGTACACATCGAGTAGCGCCATGTATCTTTCAAACATTTAAAGGCCAAACATTTAAACAAACATAACACTGTTTACAACCCGTCGCTACCATAATCATTTCAAGAAACGATTTCATACCTGAAAACTTGAATAGACCGTTATCATGGTAACATATGATGTATACATGAGCCCTTTATTATCTATGATGTGATTCTGGTGATCAGTCTTACCACGTGATGTTTTCAGTCTTGTCCATGATGTACGGGTTGACCTTCATGAGGACGAGGTAGAGCACGTAGAGCAGGAGGAGGATGAGCGACTCCCACCACGTGATATACGCATCCCACGAGAAGATGATGAAGCACATGATGGACAGCGCGTAGAAGATGCTGTCTCGCACTAGAGGGCGCCAGTCCAGATTCAGCACCTATCGGGGCGAGATGTGAACATAGGAAGACATGACATAATGGAATAGTGAATGTTGATAGTACATTCATGCAACGTTCTCAAGAAACAAACTTGAGCTAACCTCCTTCCCCAAATGAGACGTTGCTCATGTACACAATTTGGATCGAAAAGTGTAATGTATGCATATAACTTTAAAACAAAGACACTCCCAGCTTAAGGTGCGATGGACAAGGATGTATGATAACAACCAAGACAATTAAAACGCCCTATTTATTTGTTCTTCAGTCTATCCATTTATAAAAAGAGAGTTGCCAAAAGATATTCTTTAAACTATACCTGTCCAGCAAGTGCAGCTGTGAGAGCGATAATGATGAGGATATTGAAGACCGCTGAGCCCACGATGGTCCCGACTCCGACATCGCTCTCGAAGGCCACTCCGAGCACAGAGGTGAAGAGCTCTGGAGCTGACGAGCCTGCTGCCATAAAGGTAGCGCCCGCTACGTCCTCGGACAGGTTAAGCGTCTCGGAGATCACCTCCAGCGAAGGCACGAAGAAATCATCACATATGATGGCAATGGCTGCAATGCGAAGTGGAAAGAATATTAAATACATTTGCGGACTAAACGCTTTGAAGAAAATAATGCGATAAAAAAAACGAGCAACATGCCTGGAGAATCGAAACACAAAATGATGAGATCAAAGTTGTTACATGACAGATCAAACGAGGGAAACATGAGGGAGAGATGAGGGAAGAAAGAGCAGCAAATAACAATGGCATAATACAGGACAACATACATTACTAGAGGAGGAAGATGGCAGATAAGGAATCATTTATGTGGGTTGTTTAAAGGATGAACATAGAACGCAGCAATATAGAATTATTGTGCATCGAAAAATCCCCATCACCCCATTAACTGTGTGACCTTGAGGCGTATGTCTAGAGCTGATTAGCTTGATTCACTCGGCTGAGCAGTTACCATGGAAACAACATGAAACTGGACAGCGTACCTGGAAGTTTACTTATGAGATTTTGTCACTTAGCGCGTTAGGGGTGCTTCCACATCCGCCTTGTCATAATTATGATATCGATCGATTCAATCTCGCGCGAGAGGCAATCTTCCAGAAACAACCGGTTGGGAATGGAAGTATATTATACACAGGTCAGAAATACAAGAATACAATATTGTTACAATGAGAACTTAAACCTGCTAACACACTTATAATTCCTCAGATATAAATGGGAAGCAAAACCAATTTTTGATTAAATTGTGATTTTTGAATTCGCAAACATACGAAATACGATGGGGAATATAAATGTATCTATGTAGGACTGGTAGCACCTGACAAAACAATCAAAATTTAATGAGGTATCGATCGTGTCTGAATTACGATCAATGTTAGCTGCAACATAATTCAATCCATGTCTGTTATAAGCGTGTTTCCATGCATCTGAAAATATGTAAATATCTGATCACCCGAGGAATGTGTTCCTGTTATTGGTCAAATTGTTTAATCAGGCGAAGTAACTTAATGAAAATGATTTCAAAGAAAGGAATGCTAAGTTGCTTATTTATTTGTTTCTTTGTTCTTTGCTTCTTTGCTATAGTGCGTATAAAGTCTCAAAAGTTCAAGGTCCTAACTATAATTATTGCACATGAATGTTTGATAAATGTGGCCATTATTCTTGGAACAGACAGAAAGACAGATGTGGAAACACAAATAGCACAGCGCTTTCGGGACGAGGAGGATACGAACATGTGCTGCATTGATATTAAACGTTACAAACTACAACATAATAATGTACCTATACACAGGAAAACACATTCGGCTCATCGATCAAGCCCATTATCGAATAAAGCAAACAGTTTTACTCGTGTATATATACAATGTAATATCTTTACATGATTTAGGTAGTAATGTACACAACTATTCAGATCGTAACATACAGTTATTTTTGAAATAACGATGATCTTACAATACACACAATTTTTAGTAATTAGCTCCTTTCTTTACTTTAAAAGGTTGCTTTCTTTACTACTGAATTATATCATCAACAAAAAGTACTTTCACAAAAATAACCATCAAAAATGCTCTTACCTATGAAAAATATGAGAACTAAGATGAGATAGAAGACAACCCAGAGCCAACTGATCGATTGGCCTAGCTCATATTCACACGTCTCCCAGGCGGGCTTGTTCGCATGACTGGTCTCGTTCGACAGGATGTGTCTTGTTCGGTGCTCACCTGGAAACCAAATCCACAAACATGGAAAATAAATTATGTTTGCAAGTTTATATAAACAAGAAATATGGAATGTGAGTAAACAAGATAATATAATCAAGAAATATGCAAAAATAAAATAATGATAAAACGAGCTTCTTATCATCATTATAGTCTGCATTTATGATATTAATTTTAAGTGTATTTATGTAACTTTCCCACATTGTGTTACTGTATGGAAATGAAGGTTAACAATGAAGGATAATAAGAAGGCGGGAGAGACAATGGAGATGTGAGCCGAACAAGGCACATATTGAGATATAAACTTTGATCACTCATCACTGTCCTTAAACAAAAAGGCGTTATGAACATTTGGAATTAAGGACTTAGAATAAGAAATTAATTACGACTTCAGAATACGGGTAATAGTACATGTACAAACATAATAATTTCGCCCATAAGTTTGCCATTCCTGGCCACGCTATTCCCTCCTGAATCCTTCCCAATAAACTACAAAGAGCAGTAGGGTGATATCGGCCAACCATCACATGTATGCCCGCCGTGCCGAGAGGTGAGAGATTGTCATCTCCTTGTCATGGCGACGCGTACAAGAGACCATCAGACATGCACAATGGATGATTTCCCCCTCAAAGCGATTTAGTTCTTATCATGCTTATTGGATTACTAGGCTCTCAAGCACCATCGCAGATAGTTGTTTAACATTTGAATGAATGCCATGACATTTCAGAAGCGCAATTTGCAAAATAGAAAGTCCCCTATATCATAAAAATTATTACTTGAAGTATCAAGGAGCAAAGATGATAGTGGACCGTCAGTTATATAATCATGTATAGATCCTGTTTTAGACGATAACGTAAAAGTTATATAATCATGTATAGATCCTGTTTTAGACGATAACGTAACAGTTGAAGAAATGTACATCTACTTTGATGTGTTTGTGTGCATGATTGTCATCATAGTGAAGTAGATTTGTTTCGGTGGTGGAGATGATGATGATGATGATAACAATGATGATGATGATGATGATGGTGATGACGACGACCACGATGATGAGGATGATGATAATGATGATGATGTGATATGATGATGATGATGATGATGATGATGATGCTAATGATGATGGTGGTGATGATGATGATGTTGAAATTTAGCTGGTACAAATTAAGTTGGGTGCAATATGTGCATAAATAGATGATAAGGGCGCTTTGGAAATAGGTGAGAACGCCTGTTTTCTATATTATGTGTCTCAGCTGAAGAAGATTTTATATTTGTCGCATGAAAGTTAAACAAAACAATTAATTCATGACATGCATGCTCGCCGTGAAGGCGTGTTTCCAGTTCTTTAATTAGGTGAACATCTCTCTAGTAATTTGGCCCAATAAAATGTATTCATGTTAATGAAAGGTTAATGCAGGAAACGGTTCCTACTCGAAACGACAAGGTGCAGTTAGGGTTGCTATGGTGATGACATTAAGAAGATTCGTTTCTGGCTTACTTAAATTGCCGTCCATTGGTAAAAACATATTTTTTGTTAAATCAGATAGTCTTCGAAAGGTCTGTACAATGAAAATGCACCTACATTCGAAGAGCTTAATTCAAATTACAAGTAAAGGTTAGAAAGTTTAAATTTTACATCCCTGCGTGAGAGAAATGTTGACTAAAAAATGTCGTTTCTAAAATCCTCCCTATCCGTGGTATACACATTAGCAACTCGAAGTCGCATTGATCATGCTGATTATTGGATACTCAACGTTCAGTCTCGCATTATCATGATTATTGGGTTTCAGATGTTGCGGTTGGCATACAATGTCATGTACGAATGTTCACAATATTGCACCATTTATTTTATACAATTTAATCAGAGCACACATTCAGACCTCAGATATAGTCAGAAAAGGCAAAAGAAAGCTATGCATAGAAAATAGCTTGCTCAGTTGTCAATGTGTCGTAAATGTTCCGGATCAGAGCGATTTCGCACCCTGTCTTTCGATTTTGTGCGGATTAAGATATGTAGATAAAAAGTAACACGCTTACAAAATAACAACATATTTTACATAAATTATATCTGAATCCTCATGTTCATCGTTCGCGTTTCTTCAGCAGCAAAAAATCATAACTGAATTACAAATTATCCCATTCCCACCGTCGCCTTTACGAATCAAGTGCTTCAAGTCTACCGCACATGTAACTAAATTTACTTTGTATAGTGTGTTAGTGTACGCGTTATCGTTGCTAACTAAAATACCCACTTCATCATCACATCAACAAACTAATTGCGATGCGCAAGGATGCTTTTAAGGTTTAAGGGGCTCAACTGTTTCGCCAAACATAACGGCCTCGTCTTAAATCTGTAGAGTGAAAGCCAACTCCCCAGGGTGTTCGCTTGTCAACCATATCAACAATGAATTGATGCTGATGTGAGAGAAGCGAAACAAAAACCACAACTCCGCTACCATCTTAAATGCTCTAGCGCTTCGGGATAGGGTTATATAATCCACCACTTGGACCCATCCAGGCTTTGTGGCTGTCTACTCTAGATCACCATAGCCCATGGCTCGTCTATTGCGTGACTTTAGCACGGAGTAACTCCCTATTCACTCCACTTAAACTCTCCATTCAGCAGAGCCGATCTACTTGGATTACGATATTTCATTGATCCCCCAATCTATAACGACCAACACAAACAAACAGTGCTATCTACTCGACCATTCATGACCCGATGTCGGTACAAAAAACGAATGAAGTGAAAAGAAGGAGGGATGAAAAGAAGAAAAGAAAGAGATCGAAGGCTAAACGCGCCGACCAGCTTTGTGGAGAGGCATCCATGTTTGACTGGGAATAAAAGACATTGCTAGTTCTTTAATGTCTGTAAGATAAGTTTCTGTACCATGCAAGTAATGTCGTCTACACTGTACATGCTGTTAGCACTCTGCTTGCTACGGGGCAATGTTTTTGTAAAGACGTATCTGTATATCACCATAAACACTGCCCGTCCATGCAGACAGCATTGATTTGATAATAGCATAGCTATGAATCAACAAACAATGTGAGCAGTTTATTCCAGTAGGCTCCAATCAAACATGAATTGAGACATTGTGTTGTCACAAAGAAGTTTGCCAACAAAAGTAGCCGCCTATGACATAAATTATTCAGTATCATTGCAGTCCATAACATACAAACACATCCAACTTTTCGGATACATTTTCTTTTTTTTGTCAGAAGTATTAATCTTGGGGATTTTCCTTGTCTCCATGACATGGGATGAACATTGTTTTGATCCTGCATTATTTGTGTTAACGTGTTGTTTCTGACTATGTTTCTCGTCCTTATAAATACGCAATATAAACCAATATTAAAATTAAAATAATTGATTTAAATTAATGCAAACTTTTCTGTTTGCAAAATGAGCATTCCATCCTGTCTTTTTCCTGATATCAACAAGGAGGTTTTAGTTTAACTTATTGCTTACATCAATGCTTTATTTTGCCGAATGAACCGAATACATTCGTGTATGTTCAGTTTGATGCAGGGAGGTGGTATTGATGATTAATAATTGCAACGACATCGCACGATGCCGTGATAATGTTTGCATGGTTCATCTTCAAACATCTTGTATTTGCTCTCGACATCATCAATCTGATGATGGTCGGATGGTAAACATGCATTCTCCAAATCATCCCTACTCAATGTGATGGGACTGTCCAAATGAATGCGAGTTAACATAATTACTTATGTTGAACCAGAATATGAGCAATATTTGTATTGAGTTTATTATTTAAGTATTATTTTATAATTATTGGTATTATTATGATTAATATTATTATTATCATAATTATTGTAATCACTACTACCAATTACGATTAATAATGGTATCATTGTTAATATTGTAATAATAACTATTGTTATTATTGTTTATATAGCTTTAATGTATGAATTGTAAGAATGTAATCCAATTAAGTAAACATTGTAGAACAATATGACTGGTGCAGTCCCAACAAGAGAACCGACAAAACATAACTATTGATAAGTTCTACGTGCGACTAATGTATACTTCACTGACCGGCAACTCTGGAAATGTTGACTAATATCAATTTTCAGTTCTGTACTGCTGCTTCATCGGCTCATCGCATTACAATTCATATGAAGAGCCACATTATGCACATCAGCAATAATATTCTGAATGTACTCTGATACTGGAACGACGAATAATAAGTAAAATTTGACCGAAGGTCATCGGCATAATTCAGCCATTTTTGCTTCATCTATTTTTGTCACATTCTGACGGCGCCATGGAGAAGGCCTTTTAACAAAATTGCAACGAAAATTAAGAGTAGCATTTTAGGAAAGGAAGTATACGTAGGGAGAAAAACGGAGGAGACAAGGGTGTTTTATTCATAGAAGGAAGACCATGGGAGGAGAGGAAGTAAATGTCAACAATACAAGTCACGCGATGTGGTCTTTTTTCTGAAATGCATATTGCACGAAAATGTTTGACATTCAAATGCTCTCGTAAAACCTAAAATATTAAGAATCAAACAATCTTATTTGTAAGTTATTGCCTATAAGGGTTCCTCAGCAATCAGTATACTATATCCACAAACTGGTTTGAATAAGGAATTATTTCCTGTAAAGCAAATCGTGGACACGGGTATATTTTACTAAGTAAAATCGATTTCATCTCACCTGTTTGATATGTGTCATCTACATTAGCTGATGTTAGGTAGAGTACTGTGGAAATTAGAAATATTGCAAGAACCAAGGATGTTTTTGTGAGCCATGATTTGTCGAGAGACCCCCTCTTGCTTGGGTCTCGTCCGCCGAGTCCAACCCGATACCGCCAGGGGGGTTTCCGCCGAAAGCGACCAGACCGATATGGAACTGGCCTCAGTCTTTCGTCATTATAAGATTCCATTATTCTGAAAAATATAAAAGACATTATAATACATTATCAAATTCTGGTAATTTCATAAAAAATACTCGATGTTCACAATATTTACTAAACCAGTTTAACTTGCATGCAGGAAGAAGCCACAAATCAATGAAGATTATGTTTCTGTTAAGGTGGTATATAATTAATACAAATGTCAAGACAATCTTATAAACTTCTTCTCTGTTCTATGATCACGTTTGCATCTAAATCTTTTTATAACAATAGAAATAAGGCATTCCTTTTTAAACAAAAATCGAATACATTGTTTAAATTCAGTAATTTTAAACTAAATACATACGACCATTCCAATAATAACTACATGATTTTTACCAAAAGGCTAATTCAAATGACACAACTTTGACTTTGATCAAACATTCTGAAACATATTCATAAAATATTATTCTCGATTATATATAATTATTTATAACTATTATTATCACCTGTGAAATTGCGGTCGGTTTTTTTAATTTGCATAATAAGTTTATACAAACCTAAGGGCATCCAGCTTTATCCATACATCTTCGTTTATGTAATTAATAGTTGTACAAGAAACAAACAAAAACATTCTTAATCTAATATGATGATGAATATAAGATTCATGCGCCGTAGCCTTAAACACAAATAACTGCTGCGATTAGATTAAATTAGCATTCTGCAATAATAAACTCTCAAATAAATTAATATAAAGAAGACATGAAATAGTAGACTATGAATACAAATTATGAATACACTCTCTCATCGTTTTTGCTGTATGGTTACACAATTAAATAAATATGAATTACTTTTTGAACGACACTCTACACAAATAAAACCACCGGCACCAGTTTCCAATGAAGACTTGAAACGCATACCCATAGGAAACGTGCGAATCTGGAGGACAAATACCGCCATATCCTTGCGAATGTGCAGAGTTTGTTTCTTGACCTTACCAAACACTTATATTGCTCTATTCTACAGAAGCGTCATAATCTAGATCGAGATGTAACTTCGATACAAATGATGAACTATCGAATTCTGATATTGAGCGGAAGATACATAAATCATAGAAAACTAATAACTCATAGGAATCAAACATTAAAACACGACGAAAATGGCTGATCTTCAACAAAACTAAGATTGGAGATTTATAACACATGTTGATTCGACAAGTCGCTGTCACTTGTCGAGGATTCTGCTGCTTACCCCTCACCACGTTCAAACCTTACATCAACACACATTTCGCTTCCCATTTCTCACATTTACTCATTTATACAATTTTATACATATTTATACAGACATTACCTTGTACTGTGTCCATTTCCTGACATTGAAATTGCTTACTTTTCCTTCAAAATGGTTAATAATGTTCCGATTATATAGTTCCTGTCTTGTGTTTTTTCTTCTTATTATCTTGTGTATGGCATATAGTGTACAAGAGCCCGGCTGCTGGATGTGTTGCGCGAGCGCGCTCTGCTCCAATGCACTCGTCTATGGCACTTGCAAGGTTTGGTAGCGCAGCGCGCGATGTGATGGCCAGGCGTTGCTATGGGCAACCCCTGCACTAGGCGAACACGAAGATAACGGGACTCCTCTATGAAATAATCAATTTTGAAGAAGTTACGTCACAATAGATGTTCCCGAGGGAAAGGGATAACACAATAGACCAAAACAAAAAATAGTTAACCAGCTAGAACCTCATTATTAATTAAAAGCAGAAGTGTGCCTTGTTTGTTAGGGGAAAACATACCCAGGAAATCATCTCCAAGTCAGCAATCTAAATAAAATTATAATCATATAAACATAAACAAAATCTAATAACTTCGGAGATCATGATCGGTTTGCATGCTTCAAAAAAGTTCGAAAGACGAAATGCGGATCAGTTAACTAACAAAAACAGCATACTGTTTGCATTATACAAGAAAGGAATAGCTAGAATTATTCAGTTTTTAATTCTCCATACATTCTTTTTGTAACTTTTAAATTGGCATTCTCATTCCTTGCTAATAAGATATTTGTTCTTGTACTAACAAACTCATTCCTTGTTACATTTCATATAAGTTTATCGACGGAAAGCCATTTGCAATAATACCAGCACTGTGTGCATAATATTAGTGCGTATTTGACAAAGCTAAGGGAAGGGTATCGTTTAAATATCAGTTTCAGTTTGTGCTGGAATATGATATCACCAGTTTATTGTTACATGTATTATTGATGAAAGAATGATAAAATGTTGTTGGTGATGAAAGAAATATAACGTTATGAGTGTATTACTGATGAAAGAGATAATACCATTTTATCGAAAGAATGAAAACTGCGTGTGTAATCGTAAGCCTTCATGAAACGAGTATTCTATTAGATTTAATTTTTGCTACTTGATCTCAACTTTGTATCGCATGATGAGTGAAATTCTATTTCTTGACAGAAATTTTTAAAAAAAATAAAGGAGTAACGCATTTTCAAAGAAAGGAAGTAACATTGATAAAAAGTGATGTTATTAAATTTAATTTAAAATGTTATTAAGAGAAACTGATTAGGAGAATTCCCCTATTTGAATTTCGCTAGTTAATAAAGAATTAGTCGAAAAAATAAATTTAAAAAGATAAATATTTAACTTAAATTATAAAGCAAAATAAATAAAACATTATTTATCTCTTAAATATGTTTGATAAAAATGTTTATATCTAATTTTACAGTTTGTGTCTTTACATTTTGTTCTTCTTTTTTTTTTCTTGTATGTTCATAAAAACGAATTCGGACGATTGAGACGAGGTCTAGGAAAATAGAGGAATGGGCTAGCCCATTTCATAAAACACTCGCAATTGTTGTAAGTGTCCAGTTGTTGTAACTACCATGGCAACAACTGTAATGCTCCATGCTGATTGGCTGTTGACCCACTAGTTACAATAATTGGACACCTACAACAATTGCAAGTGTGTTATGAAATGGGCTATGATCAATCAGAGTTTAATGCAAAACAGATTACAGAACGCACATTATTATTCAACATCCTTGAAGAGTAGCCATCCCAAATAGAATCGCGTTCTATAAGTATGTATTCACTCTATGTGTTCTCGGTTACAACACCTTCGCTGCAAATGGGTATACAGTGGCGGATCTACGGGGGGGGGGGGGGGGGGGGGGGGGTTAGGGGGTTTAACCCCCCCCCCCCCCCCCCCCCCCTTGGGCTGCCAAGTGAAAATGTGATGTGCATAGAAAACGCCATCATGTGTCCAGACCCACACAGTATCCGCATCGTCATTGGGTCAACCCCCCCCCCCCCCCCCCCCCTTAGCAAAAAGCTAGATCCGCCCCTGGTATATGTATTCCCGACATGTATTTCAATCAAGCCATTATCCAAGAGACGAATCAATGACGATCGATATCGGAAGACCCGCCACACTCTACGTTCTCTTCTATCATGTCTATGTCATGTCTTGTCTATATGGCCCAGTCGCACTGCAAACCCGACAAATCCCCGTTCAGTCTGGCTGACATATTGTGCCGACTCTTGGTTTAGGCCGAGTCAAACCAACAAGCCCGAAAACAGACCGGCAGCAGATCAGACCAAATCAAATCATCACATTTTGCTTTGTCGGTCAACAATGAAGGCAGAATTCAATTTTTGTGGTAATTTTTTTCTTTTCTTCTAATATCAGTCTTTATTCTGTGGCCGAATTCAATGTACATTCGGCATTCGGGCAAGAAACCATACCCATTCCATAACGAGCCCTAAACCAAACTCAAACCAATAATATTTCTGGGTGGTTTTCATTTACTGTCGGTTTCTGTTCGGTCTCTCATTGGGATGACGTCGGGCTCGTAGCGGTATATGAGACTTAATATGACACCCGACTGGACTGAAAAGTGTTTCAAAATTAAATAATGAAAAATATCATATTTAAGATCTTTTTAAGGAATCAATAGAAGTCATTCAAATGTTTAGAATTATGAGTAATAATGATAAATAAGTTTATTGTGTCGAAAAAGATATCGCTAGCGATATTCGTTTGTCTCGCAATGTGGTCAACAAGGAATCTAAAAGATCACGACGTTTCGTGTGCCGCTGCAACACTTCGTCATTTACAGTGGATGTTTCTTTATAAAATCACTTAAGTAAGCACTGAATATGGTAAATATGACGAAGTGTTGCAGCGGCACACGAAACGTCGTGATCTTTTAGATTCCTTGTTGACCACATTGCGAGACAAACGAATATCACTTGCGATATCTTTTTCGATACTATATCCGCAATGAGTAATATTTTTAGTATTAAGTTTATTGTGTCTTGTAACGAACTGGGACACTGATACAACTTTGCATAAAATGGGATATTTAACACATATTATGTAAAGTATATGAATTTATCATGCCATGTATAATTGCTTGATTATGTAACTATTATATTTACCATGTTCAGTGCTTACTTAAGTGATTTTATAAAGAAACATTCACTGTAAATGAATAACTTCATGCTAAGTACCCATTTACTACACCTGGGTTGAGAGCAGCCAAATGGATGAAGTGTCTTGCTGAAGAACACACGTGCCGCGACTCCTGTTTATTTTGAATTTATTAATATATTGTTTTGTATTCTATTGTAATCCAATGTTTAGGGTTTAATATCAATAAATTTGAATTGAATTGAACTGTGTATTAATAGCACATCCTCCAACACCTTTGTGCTTAAAGGGACTTAGTAACATTGTCCAAATCCTCAAAATCCAGTTCCAATTCTAGCGGTTCCCTCATACCTTGTTGTAATCGTATTAACAATAAAATCATTGGACAGGTTTCTTTTTTTTTCAAATTTCCCTTCCGTTAAAAATATATTTACGATTGAAGTGTTCAGATGTTAAATTATCCACTGGACAGCGAAAACCGTACGTGCAATGAGTTAGTGAATATCACTTTGCATGTTTGCTCATTATTCAGCCATATAACGTCCATTTAACTTGACATTTTTACACAACACCCAGCCGACATATCAGATAACAACATTATACATTGTATCAACCATTCATCACTTTTTGCACATGTAAACAAAGTTAATCAGTGGCGTAGCGTGGTCGGACTGATTGGGGGGGGGGGGGGGGGGCACGCAAAATTATTGGGGGGCACACCTTATGTATTTCTTTGTTTTTTCAAAAAATGGCCCTTATGTTTTCTATTGTTTGTTTTTTAATTATTGTGGGGGCACAGGCCCCCCCCCCCCCGTGCCCCCCCTAGCTACGCCACTGCCTTAATCCTAGACAACGTATTCACTGCGTAAATGTTTGTTTGCTTTGCGTCCACCACAACATTATAGTGCTCCATTAGCTCTAGATTTGTTCCCATAAGTAATATTTGAGACTTCAACCATATACCAATTTCATTGTAAGATTCTTAAGAATGATATGTGAGATTTTCATAAAAAAAGAATAATGTTTACTTAGTGAAAACAGAGAAAACCAATGTCGAATTTTATCCCGATCGTTCGCGTAAAGAAAATTCGGATACGTTTGACTTCGGTTGCAAGCGTCGTTAGATGCTTTCAAATTGAATTTTATATATCTCCATAATTAGGGAGACATTTGAAAAAACCAAACCCATAAATTAATTCTTCTGTTACTATAAGCCAAACAACAAGGTACAAGAAAAGTGTTAAAGCTCCAGGTTGTTTTGGTTGCATTTTAAACAATTAATGGATCCACGTTGAACCAATGCGGACTGGAAGAAAGACTAATACCTACTCGGTTGAACAGAAGTCGCCAGTAAAAAGGACCATGAACTTTGTCCTGAGAGAACTGGAATCTTCTATTACATCCAACTTCTCAATAACATCCGGGCCTAGAGTAAGGGTATTTCTAGGCAAGCTCACATGTTCTGTTTTCAACGAATACATCTGAATATTCCACAAATGTCTTATTGTCCGATTGGCATATATTATGTAGGGCAAGTATGACGAAACGTGCAGCTTTTAACATTCTTGAAATAACATTGGCCCATTCACAAAAATCAAAGTTATTGAGAATATTTAAACAAACAGCTAAATAGCGTTGGTATTCGAGGCATCGGTTGCATGCCATTGATGCTGGTCACGTCCATCCATACATTGAAGGAAAATAATGATCCTGGTTGTGCCTAATCAAAGAAAGAGTATTTATTTCAAAAAGTTCTCGCAACCTTTCACTCTATAAAAAAAAGGTTCATGGTAAAAAATTAAAAAAAACGGTTGGTCCTGGAGCTATTTCACTTGTACTGTTGATGTGATTGTTCTTCTTACTCTGCATGCTCTACGGGGTACCTGTGAATATTTGAAACAGATAAATATTATTATTATTATTATTATTATTATTATTTATTCGACCAAAAAGCATAATACAATGTAAAATACAACACAACTATATACGCACATAATACAAAAATACAAGTTACAAGACTGAAGAAAATAGACAAAGAAAATAGTGAGGAGCAGTGTGTGGGCCAGGGTTCACAAAAGTAAAGTACATTACTGTTGCCCTAGGGCATGTGAACCCTCACACACTGGCTCCAGACGATACAGCATTGCGGAACATAAATATCAATAAACGTATACGAAGATCTATCAACGTCCAAATAGCGCCATACAAGTGCTGATGTGGATCATCATCATTATCATCATCATCATCGTCATCATCATCATCATCATCATCATCATCATCATCATCATCATCATCATAATGATGCAAAAGTTTCAAGACCTTTAAGAAGTCACTGACTTTTCTGCGTAATTCCGTTCCCTGGCGTGCAGACATGGGAGAGCCGATAATACAACCAGGGATCTAACAAATACATTAACGATATACATCATCACGTGATCTCTAGCTAGGTAGAAGGGGATATGTGTAACCATGGGAACTTATACTTGGAGGAATAAACTCACTAAGTTCGTTACATCTGCATTCATTTACAACTTGGCGCCGTCGTCACGGCAGTACACTCCGCAAAATGATAACACTCTAATTTTGAAATTTAACTACTTTATCGCTTTTAGAACGTAAATTCAAACACGGAGATACTCAGGATGAAACAAGAATCAAAACAAACTAACGAGAAAAGTTTTAAAGACATACTTCCATTCCTGTATTTTTGTATTGTTTATATTTGTGTTATTTCCATATCGCATCATCCCCAAAACGAGGTTGCCCCTCGCGTTGGCCCTTCAGATCATGTCAGGAATATACTGGGCTCTTTATTTATTCATTTATTCAACAATTAAAACAATACAATACAAATGTAAAATTTATCAGAGATACACCGTATAAGCAACTTTGTAAAAGTGGGTATTCCCCTGAAATTATTACATAATTGGGCATCTTTGTGAGAGATTCTCAAACGTGGGTTCACTTTAGCCCTGTGAATAAATCGAGTCATTTGTCGTCATTTATTTTGTCAATGGACTAAATTTAACACAAGGAATACATCTTGAATTACCAAAAGAGTAACACTTAAATTCACAAATCACCCCTTTGCGAAAGTTCACTGGGAATGTATATCACTCACTGGGAATGTATATCACTCACTGGGAATGTATATCACTCACTGGGAATGTATATCACGCCATTTCAAGTGACCATTAACTTCATACAATTTTCCAAAAGTGACATTTGAGACTTAAATCATATTATACCAATATCATTGGAAGATTCTTTTGAATGATCTGTGAAAGTTTTGATGAAAAAGATCACTGTTTATCTATACGTACGTGTATAGCGGAAAAGGTGAATTAAAGGTAGTTCAGATTCGTCAAATGAGATGCGCGGCGCCATCTTGCATACGCGTTGCGCACGGTGCGTAATGCACGTTAGCTCAGTGTCATGCGGTGCGCGCAAACTAACCCAGTTCAAAATGGCGACCCGCTATGTAGCATCCCCACGCTTGATGCCCTTTAAGTAATGTCGGATTGTATGGCCTACACTCAATCCCCACTGGTTCTGGCTACTTTCGATCCCAACTGGTTCTGGCTACACTCAATCCCCACTGGTTCTGCCTACACTCAATCCCCACTGGTTCTGGCTACACTCAATCCCCACTGGTTCTGCCTACACTCAATCCCCACTGGTTCTGCCTACACTCAATCCCCACTGGTTCTGCCTACACTCAATCCCCACTGGTTCTGGCTACACTCAATCCCAACTGGTTCTGGCTACACTCAATCCCAACTGGTTCTGGCTACACTCAATCCCAACTGGTTCTGGCTACACTCAATCCCCACTGGTTCTGCCTACACTCAATCCCCACTGGTTCTGCCTACACTCAATCCCCACTGGTTCTGCCTACACTCAATCCCCACTGGTTCTGCCTACACTCAATCCCAACTGGTTCTGGCTACACTCAATCCCCACTGGTTCTGCCTACACTCAATCCCCACTGGTTCTGGCTACACTCAATCCCCACTGGTTCTGGCTACACTCAATCCCCACTGGTTCTGGCTACACTCAATCCCCATTGGTTCTGGCTACACTCGATCCCAACTGGTTCTGCCTACACTCAATCCCCCACTGGTTCTGGCTACACTCAATCCCCACTGGTTCTGGCTACACTCAATCCCCACTGGTTCTGCCTACACTCAATCCCCACTGGTTCTGCCTACACTCAATCCCGACTGGTTCTGGCTACACTCAATCCCCACTGGTTCTGGCTACACTCAATCCCCACTGGTTCTGGCTACACTCAATCCCCACTGGTTTTGGCTACACTCAATCCCCACTGGTTATGCCTACTCAATCCCCACTGGTTCTGGCTACACTCAATCCCCACTGGTTCTGGCTACACTCAATCCCCACTGGTTCTGGCTACACTCAATCCCCACTGGTTCTGGCTACACTCAATTCCCACTGGTTCTGGCTACACTCAATCCCCACTGGTTCTGGCTACACTCAATCCCCACTGGTTCTGGCTACACTCAATCCCCACTGGTTCTGGCTACACTCAATCCCAACTGGTTCTGGCTACACTCAATCCCCACTGGTTCTGGCTACACTCAATCCCCACTGGTTCTGGCTACACTCGATCCCAACTGGTTCTGCCTACACTCAATCCCCACTGGTTCTGGCTACACTCAATCCCCACTGGTTCTGGCTACACTCAATCCCCACTGGTTCTGGCTACACTCAATCCCCACTGGTTCTGCCTACACTCAATCCCCACTGGTTCTGGCTACACTCAATCCCCACTGGTTCTGGCTACACTCAATCCCCACTGGTTCTGCCTACACTCAATCCCCACTGGTTCTGGCTACACTCAATCCCCACTGGTTCTGGCTACACTCAATCCCCACTGGTTCTGGCTACACTCAATCCCCACTGGTTCTGGCTACACTCAATCCCCACTGGTTCTGGCTACACTAAATCCCCACTGGTTCTGGCTACACTCAATCCCAACTGGTTCTGGCTACACTCAATCCCAACTGGTTCTGGCTACACTCAATCCCCACTGGTTCTGGCTACACTCGAAAAGCATTCCGGAACGCTTTTTAATAAACGTGTATCTATAACTAGGGAGACATTTAAACATAGCTCAACCCATTTCATTGTTTCCAAGCCAAACAACAAGGTTTGAGGGAAATGTGGAAGCTCCGACATGTCCGAGTGATAGGCCCGGATTCACAAAGGAGGTTTGTATAGGAGGTTTGTACAAACCATGGTTTATCCATGGTCTACATCTATGGAGTGCTGCTCGTATACAAGTAAAACAATTTATAATTTCTAATGATATGACAGTTAGTGCTTGCTAACCAGCAAATTTCACCATGTGAGACGACAAACATTTATTTGGTACATTTTGTAAATTTGTACCACCAACATTGTTAACAAGTAAGGAGTTTACAAATGGCACTCCATAGATGTAGACCATGGATAAACCATGGTTTGTACAAACCTCCTACAAACCTGCTTTGTGAATCCGGGCCTATGGTCTGAATTGTACACAGTTAATGAATCACTTTGATATGTCGCAGAGTTTGTCCCACTGGTATAGTAGTAGTTAATGAACAAGATAATAGTAAGTGTCTACATAATAGATCTGCGACTTGATCCACGCCTCTCACACGACGCCCATAACACGATTTATTACCATAGAAATAAGACGGATGCATTTACAGAACTGCACTACTCTCTTGAAATGAGCATTAGTGTTCCCACGATGAACTGATAATTATGTTGATGTTTTCGATATAATTACAAACTAATGCTGAGTTTTTTTCGCTTGGATTGGATAATGGTAATCTTTGGTGGCGTAGGTAATAGTCGCCAACTAGGGATGGGGGCCACGGGCCGGTGGGTGGGGGCCGGGCGGGGGCGGGGCGGAACGGGGGCGGGGGCGCTGGGACGTATATGGTAGACTTCATAGATGTATCATCATGTGCTATAGACAATATTTTAAAGATTTTGTAATGTTACATCTCCGATTGGGGAAGCCTTGGGGTCGCACGTACCTATTGCATCCGCCATGCCGGAATGTTGGAACTAGCAGATGTTAGATGACGTTTTGACACAAAAATTAAAAAAATCATTAAAAATACTTATATTCTGATAATCTCTAATTGTAGGCTATGTTAAATTTGCCATTAAGGTCATGTTTCCTTCCATAAGGCACCCAAAGTTTGGACGAATCAGGCAAATAATGACTTTGTGGATCTACAGCGAATGCAGATCTTCTATCTCTTTGCCTTTTTACTGCAAAATGCTTATAGTCTCCATTCAAGGCTCATTTTATTGATGTTTTGCTGCATCATTTTTTTTCTGTTGATGATCTACCATGATATGCAGATATATAACAAAATTAAAAATCTTCATGCAATGATGATCATTTTATGTTAGTTTGAAATCATAGATTATAGTGTGTAAGTCTATAGGTGGAATGTTTACTACTATGCGACCTTGTGGGCTGCAGGGGGCTCTGCCCATGATTATCTGCAGCGCCAGACTGGTGTCGTATATAAGCAAAATTATGCACTAAATATGGTTTTATAGAACGCTGGCATTATATAAATTCCACATCTACATCATTCGCATGTGTTTGCCGCTCATAGGAACATGGAAGAACAAACATGAACGTACAAACAGATTCACGCACGGACACACACCAATATTATACGCAATATATATATATACTCGCGTACAAACATTGAATGTAACGCATATACTCGCGCACAAACACATGAAACACACAGACGTATATAAGTACAGACAGACTATCGCAAAAAACACACACATACCCAAACATACTGTTGTTTAATATAACTTATCCTTTAAAAAATAACTTTCAAGACAAGATTCAGTAGTCCAAATGGTATGAAGTAATATACTTAAAGACAAATATGAGTATTGGGAAAGTAATTACCGAAAACATCTATATTGGCCAAACTTATTGATCAATATTGTTGAATAAGTATACAAATGGGCTAGTGTGGTAAAATCCGAACCATAGCATCGTTTAATGCTGAAATATCGGAAGAAATCCAATGGCCGCCCATGAAATGTGGCTATAAATCCACTGCCCGTTCACATCTGTCCGCGCCGCTAGCGCTGGGCTGGAGATATCGACAAGCCCGCATTTCGCAAACCGCATGGTCTTTTGCACGTAGCGTATAAGCGGTTCCGCGTGCCGTTAAATTGGACTTTGACAACGGTTGTTTTATTTTGGAACCATGAAATGCTCAATTACTAAATTTCAAAGCAGTTTCTGTCTACATCTTTACATTAACATCTAAACCCCGGCGCAGACAGAGCCGACTCGACCCGATCCGACTGCTTTTCCATCGGATCGGCTCTGTGTATTTAAACGTTGCCTTAAGCCCGGCGCAGACAGAGCCGACTCGACCCGATCCGACTGGTTTCCAGTCAGGCTAGAGTCAGTTTCACTCAGTCGGAGCTGATCCAACATGTTGAATCGTCCTCGAATGACCTCCGACTGGCACTTGACTGGAAAAACCGGAGTCCTGAGGCAGCGCATACTGTGTTAATCAGGCTGAAAACTTGTCGGATCGGGTCGAGTCGGATCGGGTCGAGTCGGCTCTGTCTGCGCTGGGCTTTATATAGTTATGATATATTCTTTCACGTGGTGAGTGATGAAAGCATTTACATTGTTTACATTGTTGTGTGTTGGACGTTTCCCCGTACTGTTATTTGGCTTTAATACGATTGCAATCATTACATCGGTCAAACTAAAGGAACATTTATTAAATATCAGCATTGGAAAGTTTCCAAAATGATCTAATGTATATTGACCAAACTAATTGATCAATATTGTTGAAATAATTTTGTTTTTTTAAGGGCTTAAGTGGGAGTGCCGTGATATATTGGTTCGGGCCTTCGTCATTAAAATTGTTTGCTCTTTCAAATTTTACACTCAGTTTATCATTATCTCACAAACAAATTATTTCGTGCAGCGCCCTCTATACCAAAACTGAGCTACCCCTTTAACTGCAATTTTTAAATAAGAAATCATTATTGCTCCCCCTGGGTTTCGCCTTCTTAAATGGTATAGCCTACTCGTTGTAAACGTGGCATAGTTATCGTTCGTGCATACATACACTAACGTTCCCCTGTTTTACTCAAGGAGGTTGATACTAAGCCTTTGAGCTATAAGCATGCATAGCTGCATGTTAATCAAGGATCTAATTCACACCATCAGCCATGATGCTCGGCGCGTTGATTAATAGATTGTTCTTTGTCAGGTGTGCAACTGTGGGGGCGGGGGGCATGAAGGGACGCGTGACCCCCAATATGAACACAAAAAAGGACAACTGTCAACCAAGAGCTTGACCCCGACACCACCCCCCCCCCCCCCCCCCCCCCCACACACACCTTTGTAGAAACATCATGCTCCCTTAGCGGGGCGCGTAATGGTTATACCCTAGTCAGGCCTATAGAGGATTAACAGTTGGTGTGGTGAAGGAAGCAAGGGTAGGACATTGCCCCCCCCCCCCCCGATCAAGCTGTGAAAACCTGTGTGCCTCATGCCCTCATCTACCTCCCACCCAGTAGGCTTCTTACAGGTTATCAGACGGTGACGATAAAGGGGGTCCCATGGGAATAATCATTATCAATTAAATACATCATTCTAAAACATTAAATATATTAATTGAACAAAAAATCACTTGGCAAGGAAACCAACCCACGACTCGGTCTAATCAGCTGCGTTTGTTGGGTTAGTGCTAGAAAGTGGTAACATACGACTCGGTCTAATCAGCTGCGTTTGTTGGGTTAGTGCTAGAAAGTGGTAACACACGACTCGGTCTAATCAGCTGCGTTTGTTGGGTTAGTGCTAGAAAGTGGTAACATACGACTCGGTCTAATAAACTGCCTTTGTTGGGTTAGGGCTCGATAGTCGTAACATACGACTCGGTCAAATCAATTGTGTTTGTTGGGTTAGTATTAGATAGTCGTAACATACGACTCAGTCTAATCAATTGTGTTTGTTGGGTTAGTGCTAGATAGTCGTAACATACGACTCGGTCTAATCAATTGTGTTTGTTGGGTTAGTAAGCAAATAATTACCGTTGGTGAAGGCGATGGGACAATCTATCACTTCCGAGGCGAGCTGGATGTAGCTATCTTTCCGAAGCGAAGCTGAGGAAAGATAGCGTATACATTCAGATCGCCGAGGAAGTGATAGTTTGCCATTGCCTGAAACCAAAAGGTGATTATTTGCTTTATATTCCACATCGAACTTAGATCTAGTCTAGTAGTACTAATACTGTACTAGTAGTAGTGTAAGCAGGCCTACCCCTAGTCTACTCTAAGTACTCTAATGCCCGGCGCAGACAGAGCCGACTCGACTGGTTCACATCGAACTTAGATCTAGTCTAGTAGTACTACTACTGTACTAGTAGTCTAAGCAGGCCTACCCCTAGGCCCTAGTCTACTCTAAGTACTCAGAATGCCCGGCGCAGACAGAGCCGACTCGACTGGTTGTCATTCCGATCGGCTCAGTTTTCAGTGCCTCGCGACACACATTTTGCCAGTCGAGAGACAGTCGGATGCCAGTTGGGGCCGATTCAACACGATAAATCTGCTCCGACCGAACAGGCCCAACTCTAGCCTGATTAAAGCCAGTCGGATCGGGTCGAGTCGGCTCTGTCTGCGCCGGGCTTAAGTCTAACTTCTAAGTCTAAGTACTGTTACTACTAGGTTTGATCTACTTACCAACAGTGACTTGTTATTCCAATTTCGGTAACAGGGTAATTCCAAAAGCTAAAACGCGAAATGTAAACTCCAAAAAAACAGTTCAAAAGTCAACAAACGCGAAAATAGAGTCTCCCCAACACTTGGTCTAGCGCTTTCAAGTCCACGTCAGACAATTCGTTAAAAAGTATGCTTCCAGCATCGCAATAATCTTGGAACACTTTCAGGCTGAACTTAAGTTGTCGCTTTGTATTTTTACTTTCACTCTCCAGTAAAAACGTGTCCATTTCATCCTCATCCAAAAGCTCAAACCTTATGTTTGTGGCCACCATTTTAGTAGAGTACACAGAACGAGCATGCAAACAGTGTATGTACGATACTACAACAGGGGCGTCGATCGCGATGCAATGCAATTGTTCACAAACAATGCTCGCCCCGGCCAATGCATTGTGTTTTCCGAACAGCTGATCGACGCCTCCGATGCTCGATGTACAGTGCATAGCGTATGCAGTGTACTACGTATACCGTATGCACAACGAATACAATTAAATTTGTAATTCCCGCGCATAGAGTTATCGCGCCACTTATTGGTATTCAATTCAATGCAACCGCGGAGTGTAGATAGTACTTTTTATCTAGTGAGTGCAACGCACTTTCACCCAAGATATCTACAGAGTGTAACGATGGGCGAAACTATATTTCATCACGTGATTAACTTTTGACCAATCGTAGAGCAAGATTCTTAGTATGTGGAATATAATGCTAGATAGTCGTAACATACGACTCGATATAATCAATTGTGTTTGTTGGGTTAGTATTAGATAGTCGTTACATACGACTCGATATAATCAATTGTGTTTGTTGGGTTAGTGCTAGATAGTCGTAACATACGACTCGATATAATCAATTGTGTTTGTTGGGTTAGTATTAGATAGTCGTAACATACGACTCGATATAATCAATTGTGTTTGTTGGGTTAGTGCTAGATAGTCGTAACATACGACTCGGTCTAATCAGCTGCGTTTGTTAGGTTCGTGCTAGATAGTCGTAACATACGACTCGATATAATCAATTGTGTTTGTTGGGTTAGTGCTCGATAGTCGTAACATACGACTCGATATAATCAATTGTGTTTGTTGGGTTAGTATTAGATAGTCGTTACATACGACTCGGTCTAATCAGCTGCGTTTGTTGGGTTAGTATACAACTGACGAATGGGCTTCTTGTGATAGTCAAATCTATTACCGAGGTGGGCTCAAAATGATTATAACCCGAAGCGTAGCTGAGGGTAATAGTCATGTTGAGCCCACCGAGGTAATAGATTGCCTATCACAATCAAGCTTATTCGTTAGTTGTTTTATATCACTCATCAATATCACGGATTGTGTTCATCTTATAGCAAAATAAGTGAAAATCTCTTTAATATTTCATAAAATTGCTTGTTAATTTTGATCTAAAAATCAATCGACATTGATGAAGCCAGTATCCATGGAGCATCTAATACGCTTAAAGTCATTGTTATTTTGCGCATACAATCACAAAAACGCAAAACTGAGTGCGCACCAACGCGCTGACAGTTGCGCACATACGCGATGAATGCGTGCTAGCGCTCCCACGGATGTGCTTATTGGCTATCTTGGCGTTCTTCTTCAAAGGGTGTTAGTTTTTTATTAACAAGAGCAATCACGTGACTAGAACGTGTGCGCCATAGAGTACTGCACAAATTTGGTCGCGTGTGCATTTTGCTAAAACACATGATCTATGGAACGAGCGCGTAACGAACTTTTAGTGTTAGTTTTTTGCTAACAAGCCTGGTCACGTGATTGCGCGGGGACTGCGCGTGTTGTCCAAAACTATCATTTGTCAAATGCAATGGTAAACGATCTTATGAGGGATATAATATTAGATAGTCGTTACATACGACTCGGTCTAATCAATTGTGTTTGTTGGGTTAGTATACAACTAACGAATGGGCTTCTTGTGATAGTCAAATCTATTACCGAGGTGGGCTCAAAATGATTATTACCCGAAGCGTAGCTGAGGGTAATAGTCATTTTGAGCCCACCGAGGTAATAGATTGCCTATCACAATCAAGCACATTCGTTAGTTGTTTTATATCACTCATCAATATCAGTGATTGTGTTCAGCTTATAGCAAAATAAGTGATAATCTCTGAATATTTCATAAAATCGCTTGTAAATTTTGATATAAAAATTAATATACAACTAACGAATGGGCTTCTTGTGATAGTCAAATCTATTACCGAGGTGGGCTCAAAATGATTATTACCCGAAGCGTAGCTGAGGGTAATAGTCATTTTGAGCCCACCGAGGTAATAGATTGCCTATCACAATCAAGCACATTCGTTAGTTGTTTTATATCACTCATCAATATCAGTGATTGTGTTCAGCTTATAGCAAAATAAGTGATAATCTCTGAATATTTCATAAAATCGCTTGTAAATTTTGATATAAAAATCAATCGACATTAAAGAAGCCAGTATGAGCCTCCAGAACCACGGCGCATCTAATACGCTTAAAGTCATTGTTATTTTGCGTACACAATCACAAAGACGCAACACTGAGTGCGCACCAACGCGCTGGCAGTTGCGCACATACGCGATGAATGCGTGCTAGCGCTCCCACTGATGTGCTTATTGGCTGTCTTGGCGTTCTTCTTCCCAGGGTGTTAGTTTTTACCAGCAATGTCAATCACGTGACTAGAACGTGTGCGCCATAGAGTACTGCACAAATTTGATCGCGTGTGCATTTTGCTTAAACACATGATCTATGGGACGAACGCGTAACGAACTTTTAGTGTTAATTTTTTGCTAACAGCCCGGTCACATGTTTGCGCGGGGATTGCGCGTGTTGTCCAAAACTATCATTTGTCAAATACAATGGTAAAACGATCTTATGAGGGATATAATCGACATTAATGAAGCCAGTATGAGCCTCCAGAACCATGGCGCATCTAATACGCTTAAAGTCATTGTTATTTTGCGCACACAATCACAAAGACGCACAACTGAGTGCGCACCAACGCGCTGGCAGTTGCGCACATACGCGATGAATGCGTGCTAGCGCTCCCACGGATGTGCTTATTGGCTGTCTTGGCGTTCTTCTTCCCAGGGTGTTAGTTTTTACCAGTAATGTCAATCTCGTGACTAGAACGTGTGCGCCATAGAGTACTGCACAAATTTGATCGCGTGTTCATTTTGCTTAAACACATGATCTATGGGACGAACGCGTAACGAACTTTTAGTGTTAATTTTTTGCTAACAGCCCGGTCACATGATTGCGCGGGGATTGCGCGTGTTGTCCAAAACTATCATTTGTCAAATACAATGGTAAAACGATCTTTTGAGGGATATAATATTAGATAGTCGTAACATACGACTCGATATAATCAATTGTGTTTGTTGGGTTAGTATTAGATAGTCGTTACATACGACTCGATATAATCAATTGTGTTTGTTGGGTTAGTATTAGATAGTCGTAACACACGACTCGGTCTAATAAACTGCCTGTGTTGAGTTAGTGCTAGAAAGTCGTAACACACTATTCGGTCTAATCAATTGAGTGATTTCAAGTACGGTGCTGGTGTTGGTGTTGGTGTTAGTGTTGGTGTTAGTCGGTGGGCTCAAAATGACTATTACCCTCAGCTACGCTTCGGGTAATAATCATTTTTGAGCCCACCTCGGTAATAGATTTGACTATCACAAGAAGCCCATTCGTTAGTTGTTTTATATCACTCATCAATATCAGTGATTGTGTTCAGCTTATAGCAAAATAAGTGAAAATCTCTTGAATATTTCATAAAATCGCTTGTAAATTTTGATATAAAAATCAATCGACATTAATGAAGCCAGATGAGCCTCCAGAACCTGGGCGCATCTAATACGCTTAAAGTCATTGTTATTTTGCGCATACAATCACAAAGACGCAAAACCGAGTGCGCACCAACGCGCTGGCAGTTGCGCACATACGCAATGAATGCGTGCTAACGCTCCCACGGATGTGCTTATTGGCTGTCTTGGCGTTCTTCTTCCTAGGGTGTTAGTTTTTACCAGCGATGGCAATCACGTGACTAGAACGTGTGCGCCATAGAGCACTGCACAAATTTGATCGCGTGTGCATTTTGCTTAAACACATGATCTATGGGACGAACGCGTAACGAACTTTTAGTGTTAATTTTTTGCTAACAGCCCGGTCAAGTGATTGCGCGGGGATTGCGCGTGTTGTCCAAAACTATCATTTGTCAAATACAATGGTAAAACGATCTCATGAGGGATATAACAGCCCATATTTGCTGTTAATCCGAGCTCTAACACCAGCGTTCGGATTAACGACGATACCGATACCAAGTATCGATAGCCTAACACCAGCATATCGATAGCTCGACGCCAATAAATCCGCCCGAAAAGCACAAAATTGTTGTATATTTCACGTAAAAAAAGCCCGAAATCAATGTACTCTGGCAAAATATACCATGGACGTGAGAGTATTTATTAAGAACTCTCATTTCTAACATGTACAATTTTACAATAAGCCTTATTTTTTTCAAAAACGTTATTTTTTTAGCGTTTCGGTATGATATTTGCAAGATTTGCGTGACGGCCTGTGGCTGTGCCATGTCGAATGGCTATGTGCACAATTCAATTGTTTTGAGCTCAAACTTTCGTTCCATTATTTATTCGTAATTGTTCTTAACTAATTGGGACAAGATCTCAATTTAGTAAGTGTAATCTAGGCTTTTATATTCTAAAGTATAGACTATTCTCAAACAAAATGACGGGTTCATAAAATTGATCTATTACGTTGACACTTTCACTCATATCTTACTTTTCCTGTTAAGTATTACTGGAGAAAAATAAGAAAAAAAACAACAACCAAAGTATTGTTTTGAATTTAGTTTTAAAGGGGTAGTTTAGTTTTGGTAGAGAGGGCGCTGCACATCACAATTTTTTTGTGAGGTAATGAAAAACTGAGTGTCGAATTTGAGAGAACATGCAATTTTAATGGCAGAATAAACTTTATTTGGTCAAAATCGACCCAGAAACGGCTGAAATATCAATAAATATATCCGATCTTATAATTATTTGGGGCCCAAATAATTAGATGATTTTTTGAAAAAATAAACAAGATGCTTGCACTTTTTCAAAAAATTTCAAAAGCGTTTCTTAAATAGTTGTTGATGATCTCTCTATTTAATCATTATATCAATAAAACATCACATGCATAATTTTGTATGAAAAATGGTTGAAACCAGTGCCTTTTAAAAAGCGCCCTCTTGTGTTTAAATGGCTCTTTTTGAATGATAACGGGCTTTTTACTTAGACGTTTGTAATTTTGTATACCTTTCGAGCATGGTGGAGTTATAACTATTAGTTTTTAATGTTACTGTGCAGGTTTTGGCTACTAAAGTTCAGCCTTACCAAAACTAAACTACCCCTTTAAGTAGTATTATCACGGTTTTATCTCAAAAACATTTTCCATATGCAAAACGTAACAAAGAACTAGTCCTAGAGGAGAGTAGCCTACAGCCTAGATCTAAGTGTAAGGTTAGGTAATTTAAGAGGTGACTAATAATTTTAAAGTAGACCTAAGAAAAAAAAGTGTTTATACCCCCGTATCTTAGTATAAATGATTAGAGGATTATGTTATATTCTGATTTTAATTAAGGGTATTTCATTTTATCTTTTGTTTATAGACCGTGATCATTGTTGAAGTCTACTGATCGACCGACACTGCTTGAAGCATCAATTAGCCAGATCTTATTTAATAATCATACCATTATTAGTTTATAATGTAAATATTGGCACTGCCATTAATATTATTATTAGTCTAATTGTTTGCTAAATTTGTATTTTACAGATTTGAAACTTTGGATATAAAGATATGTCACATATTTTTAAAAGGAAACAAGGGTTAATTTAGAGAACTTTACCTAGTTATATTATAGTAAAACTAAAAATAAGTTGAACGAACAAGTTATTACTAGCAGCAGCAGTAGCACAGGTAGCCCCCGTCATACGAGCTAGCTCTGCCTAGCCTCCACGGTTCTACCTAGGGCTAGGGCTAGGCCTAGACTGAGGTTTATGACTTAACCTAAACTAGACCTTCTGGAGTGTAATTCTCTACTCATGTCCTAGTCTCTAGATACTAGCTCTAGTCTAGGGCTTAGGCTAGCACTTCGATCGATTGTACTAATTCCTATTAAAATTATAAAAAGTATATAATTCTAATCATAAATCTAGGGCGGTGTATAAACTTGTCTTGCTATTATTGTATTGCTAATTTTATAATCTTACATAAGTACTAGAAAAGGTACTACTACTAGTACTAGGCTTACTACAATACAAGATATGCCTAGATGTCTAGATTTAGGCCGCACTTTAAAGTTGACTAGCCAGCCCTAGGCGCCTCTAGCCTCTAGGTCTGGCTATGCCGGCTGCAAGCGTCATAAATAGTTACTCCGAATTCTAGTTTAGTAACAATTTGTACTAGTTTGACCTACACTAGAGAAGAGACAGAGTCAGAGTAAGGCAATTGTCTAGTCTCTATTTGAGTGTGAATTTATTAAACCAGCGAAATGATAGGGCTAGGCCAGGCCCCAGGCCAGGCTAGTATATTGTATTTTTACTTTAGGATTTAAGCTATTAACATTTCTGCTAGCCTACAGTACAGGGAAAATTCACAATTTATATTATTACCATACTACTACTATACTATTTAGCTTAGTTATAAAAACTATTATAATTTACTGAACTAATAAAATAGCTGCAACACCACTACCAAGTATGGTATTGGGTCCTATTACCGGATACCATTTCTTTACGCCATGAAAACGATCAACATGAAGAACAGAGATATGAACAGTGTGGCCAGTGAAAAAAATGCAATTATGCTAGGAGAGCAGCGAAAATTATGCTATATCGCCAAAAATTATGCCAAACCCTCTTTCGGAGCCGAGAGTCAATTTTTAGACCCAGACCAGGGAATTTTGAGGCCAAGACCAGGACCCATTTGTTGAGAAAAATCCTGTAAGCGGGGGGGGGGGGGGGGGGGGTAGTCGTAGAAAATTTTCGAAGCCGAGACCTGGTCCCGTCCCAAATTTTCGAGGTCTAGACCAGGTCTCCAGTTCCAAATTATCAAGGTCTAGACCAGGACCCATTGGTTGGGAATCCTGTAAGCGGGGGGGGGGGGGTAGTCGTAGAAATTTTTCGAAGCCTAGACTGAGAATTTTCGACGTTTTTGAGACCGAGACCAGGTCCAGTCCCAAATTTTCGAGGCAAGACCAGGGTTTGTACACAAATTCCGAGGCTGAGACCAGGATCTTCGAGCCAGAATTATGCTAAAAAGGGTCAAATTATGCCAGAATTCGTTAAATTATGCTAGGCATAATGCTATATGCCAAAAGGGTCAAAATTATGCCAGAAAGCATAATTATGCCAGAACTGGCCACGTTGGATATGAATAAAACACAAAAAAGTGATCTATATATTCTCAAGATAAAGAATTGATAGCTTATTTCGTAGAAAAAAGCGGCAAACTTACGCAAATTGAACTTTTACGGCACCCTTTCAAGAAAGCAGAATTTTTTGTAGCGCACAAACCGGGTTGTATTAACCGGACGCACCAAACGTGAATGTTTTGCATGGGAATGTCATTGACATGCGCGCTGCCACTGGTGCGCGGCAAAACGCGCGTATAACGCCTCAGGGCGCTTATTTTCTTCGGGAAATGGTGGAAAATGTTTGCTAAACATCCATTTATTATCCTCCGTTAATGCCGACTTTCAAATTCAACTTTCATAATTCGAACGTTTTTCCTATTGGAATTTGCATGTACGGTAATATATTACAACCCGTTCGGTATTGCAACCCCTTGCATACCATAGTACCTCTCAGTAAAACAGACAACACAACAAAATTAAACAAAATCATTTGGTACATGTCTAACTTTCTAGAGAGTCTATTCTTAGCTAGCCTAAAGTCTAATTTCTAAGCCGATCGAAGCTTGATTATCATATCAATCATGACATTAAATTTAAAATGAAGTGATGAAGTCCTAGTCTCTAGACTCGAGTCTAGACCTCAGTCAGAGTCAGACTCAGAGTCAGTCCTACTCTAAAATCTAAATCGAGTTGAAGTCTAAGTAATATCGATATAATTCTAATTTACAAGTGACTTACATTACATGACACAGTCCGTCTATTTTCAGCAAATTGATGATAGAAAATCCAGTTGGAAAAGTAAATGATACTGCTAGCACATTATTATTGGTATTGATCCACGTCAATATGCACTTGTTTACTATTTACGTTAACGATAACGATTACCGTACGTTATGAAATTGCAGTTCAAGTTGTGCATTAATGTTTACGTTTATTTTGAATTTCGAGTACACAATTACAATACCCTAATTAATTAGCATAAATTAGACTCGAGATCAGACCTTGTATGGATTTATCAACTCACATAATTATCCAGGGCATACTTTCCATAACAAATTTACCCTGATATAAATAGCGTTTATCATAAGATGTAGCGAATACGATTAATTGTTGTTTTTCATCATGTATGTGGTACTAATAATGTCTACTGCTATATTGCCAATACTACTTCATGCTACTATTACTAATGATACTAAATACAAAAATCATTAGTAGCATGAAGTAGTATTAGTAGTAGTTGACAATATTAGTACCACATACATGATGAAAAACAACAATTAATCGTATTTGCTACATCTTATGATAAACGCAATTTATCTCAGGGTAAATTTGTTATGGAAAGTATGCCCTGGATAATTATGTGAGTTGATAAAGCTTTTACGAGTTTTGTATAGTATTTCTATTTATCATCATTTGTTGTACGATATATTATATCGTACAACAAATGATGATAAATAGAAATACTACACAAAACTCGTAAAAGCTGTTATATAATGTCACGGTTTGCAGTTCATAGTCATACTAATTTGTAGATCTATCTGTCCTCTTTTAATTTGCAACCCACAATTAAACACCTATCATGTAAGTAGAATTTGATAAATGTACATCAAAACATTTTAAAATCAGTAAACTATCCTTCTTTACAATACCGCCAGCTGATCATTGACCTCTAAAATCGCTAACACCGAACTTGAAATGACGAGTTTCTTAATCCCTAGGGTTTGGTGTTAGTGAATAGGGAAATTGCATGCAAATTGTTAACACCGACTGCGGAGCTCGGTTCAGCAGACGACGCTCGACACCAACTACCGGATGCGGAAGTTGGAATGCCGTCACGGATCCGAGGTCAAATCTCTAACACCGAGGCATTTCAAGTACGGTGCTAGAGGCTGGTGTTAGTGTTGCGATAACACCAACACCAACACCAGCACCGTACTTGAAATCACCCATTGTATTTGGGTCAGATTTTTGAAAAGTGCACTTTTAGCCATTTCCAGACCTTGAGCGCTTCTATCATTTGCTGTGTCTCACCATTAACTCTGATATACCTGTTTTGGGTCTCATATTAAAGAGAATTACTAAGGCTTTCAAAAAATGTATAGTTTTATATCATTTCAAACATTTGGTTTCATGCCACAGGACCTCAAATGTGAAAAAATAGCATAAGTTGGCATTTTCCACAAAATTATGATTTTTTTTAACCTGATAAAAAAAATATTAATCAACATTAAAGGCATTAACGTCTATATTTTCTATCTTACATGTCTTGAGCATGTATCACATAATAATTGGCGGTAGAGCGGCATTGATATGATCTCATGGTACATTTCAATAGGAAAGGTCATAATAAGTGAACGTCCGTGAACATACATTAAAATTCATACAACCAGAATTCTACTTAGTTGTCAAAACAAAAACTATTGCCAAAACTAAGGGTTGAACCACTGAACACATTCTACAAAAATTGTTGGCCAACTACTCCTGCTCGCGGAGTAACATTTTTTTGTATGAAATTATACTGGATTTCGTCACGGACGTTCTGTCGTCTTGTATCATCACTACTCAGCGAAGTGCATCCTAGTCATCATTGCTGGGGTCAGTCTGATGAACTCACAGTAGGGCCACAGTATTTTGCCTATTTGAAAACTATCTATCAAATACAATGTTTGGTTGGGCCGAAACTGATCTTCGTGAACGTCCGTGATGAAAACGAACGTCCGGCAAGAGTAGACCCAGTTACGAATCTGAGTCTGCTTATCTGCACGTAGACACCGGTACAGCAATTTTATTTGCAAGCAGCTAACCAAAAACTTATATCAGGCATTTTCGAAGCCTTTTGACAACTATTTATGATACGGACGTTCGCTCGGACGTTCGTTCACGGACGTTCGATCTGAAAATTGTTCTAATAATGTTACCATGTTAAACGCTGACATCAAGTTGATACCGTTTGATGTTGTTAGTACATTGTTATGTCTCTCATATCCCATATGGATTTATTTCCTGCAAGTCATTTAACTGTAACAAACTTATGAAATGTTGTGCTCACGGACGTTCGTTCGTCATTTATGGCCCCAAAAATCTTAGTAAAAGTTCAAGTACTGGCACAATTTTTTGACAGCAGGTGCCCCTTGTGTGTGCCTTTCGACCCAGGTCACTGCAACCACACATGAATTATGTTGATTTTAGTCACCATCACGGAGGTTCGTTTTACATTTGATCACCTTGCTTAGCTGTTTTGTAATACCCCTAGATATTATATTTACTTCTACCCGTGCAGCGTTGACATTATACTATAGGAAGGCAAACCCCAAGATTATGATTGTGCACAGTCGCAGGCCTACAAGCGAAAGAAAGCTGTTCAAAACATAATGATAATAAGGGGGTATATGCGCAATAACAACATTTCAACCGAAGGTCTAAGTGGAAACTGTTGCCCCACCCTCTGCAAAACTTGAGACTGTCGGCTCCTCCTCTGCTGCAGGCTTTGAGACTGTTTTCTCATCTGCCTGTCGGATTAAAGTCCAACTAAATGGCTGTATGACGCCAGTTGTTTGAAAAGAAGAGGTACATCACAAAGGTCGTCAGCTACTTGCGAGAGGATAGCTACTTGCTTTACAATATTGACTGTATTACGAAAAAACAACGAATACATGCATACCCCTCTCCCCCCCCCCCCCCCCCCCCTCAAAAAAGAAAAAAAAATGAATAAAATAATAATGATGATAATAATGATAATACGATAATAAATACATAATTGTATCATAATTTATGCCTGATGTGCAAAGCTGCAATATCCAGCCCGTAAGTATGCAGATCTAGAGACAAACACATTTATTATTATGATGACGTATGAATGGGTTTTCAAAGCATCTCTGCTTCAATCTGTTAATAGTGCCAAATTATGTGGTATCGTTTGAAATTATATCTAGCAAGGGATTAGATTTGTTGGAATTCTTCCATTTAATAGAGATTGTAAGATTTTATGCATTATTTTGATGACTTCATCGTAATAATATATAATATTGGCTGTTTTGTTCTTTATGATATATCAAAATATTGTTTTTGCTACGATCATTATAATATTATACACTTTCAGCTCGCGCAATATTTATAATAAACCATTCAAGGTCAACATTGTTCTTAATTCTAATTGAAACATTAACCGATTGGGAAACGAGATGTGGGCCAGGAAACATCGGAATTAACTATCACGTGATTATTGAAAGATTTAACTTTGACATATTAATGTTATAAAACAATTTATAATCTCTGCAAATTAGATTTAAACAGTTAGGCTTTAAAATGATTGTTTTTATATAATAATTATGCGCTTGGTTTTACATTAATTAAAATATTCTTTCTAAATATAATAATAAAATGCGATAATAAACACATATAATATGTTTAGCGTATATATTTAGCGTAATATATGGTTTTCTATGTCTAATATTTCTTTATACAAAACATATGCATGTATGATCTAAAATGCAATCTATATGTATTCATTTAAGAAATAAGTTATACGAGTATATTATTTACTTTGCTCATGGCTTTTGTTACCCTCAGTTTGTTTATGTTTTGTGAAAATGCATATTAGCAATTCAGCCATATAGCTGGAATAGATAAATATATGTATTTTCAATTAATAAACCATATACGAATTGAATCGAAATATATGTACAACATACACAAACCAAAATAACAGTTTATATATTATGGGTCTCCCAAAGTCAAAATACATCTATGGGCAAGGTTTGAAACGTGTGATAGGCATATATAATTGCACTTACGTTATGTTGGCACTTACATTTATTTCTGTAATTAATTGACTCGAGATGGGACACTTGGGTACCACTATAGGCAATTCGAGAACGTCCGTGAAATTAATACGAACGTCCGTGACATTAAGACTCATGTGAGAACCGTATTCTGGTAAACTGGAAAATGGCCTTTATTTTGATTATACATGTTATTTATGTTTGCAGAAATGTTGTAAAATCATTTATTTACAGAAGTATAGTGGCATTTCTGTTATAGAGTGCCCAACCGGGGAAAGCCGGTGTAAAATTAGGGGTTACGATTTCCACAGGTCCACTAAGAGTGATAGTTAAGTAGCAGACATGTCATTATAATTAATTCAGATAGCTAAAATCATATCAACTGATAAATTTATATGTTTTATATTGGTCCTGGAGGAGATTCAAATAAATGTTGTCATCAATTTCTGTAAGACTGTTCAGGCAGAGAACGTCCGTGAAATTTATGCGAACGTCCGTGAAATTGTAATTAAAAAACAATATAGTAAGAAAGAGGGACCAGGCGACTTGGAAATGCTACTTTTATATCTGACTAGGATGTATACATGGTCTCTAGCTTAAATATAATAGGAATAGATAAAGTATTATCATCATATTGTTCTATAAGCATTAAATCAATTTAAACCAATAATAGGACTCGTTATAACGACCAGGTCCATGTAAAAAACCAAACCATTTTAAAGGTTTATTGCAATGTTCAAGTTTGTTTCTATAATGACCCTGTTTTAAAGCCATTTACGAAGAATAGAAACTCTTTTTGATGAGATCAGATCATTCTGCCAACATTCTTGTTTCTGGCGAACGTCCGTGAGCGATATGGGAACGTCCGTGATGAAAACTATACTCTCTTTGGTCATGTAATTATGTAATATATGATCTAGACAGCAATTGATCCTATTAACATGCACATTAAAATATGTGATACGGGAATACGAGCGTATATAGGTGCGTTCCTAAAAAATGCGGCTAAAGAAAGCAAAGGTTCCGATAATACATTATTTAAAAAGAAATATAACAATTCAGTCAAAGTTTGGACGTTTGTATTTTCTATTTGGCAAATAAACACAATCCACGTTTGGCATACAGAGAGAAGCCAAGTCTTAGAAGTAAAATGTCCGAATATAAGCTGTATATGGACAGAAAATAAATGAGATATATGGGTACTAAATCTATATCTACATAATCCCTCACGGACGTCGCCTTTTGGAGATGGGTTACTTCACAGTGAATAAAAACGGAACCACATGGAGTTTCCCAGTATAATGGGGTACGCCTGAAAGCTAGGATTGCATGCTTTCACATTAGATAGATGTCTTTAAATACAAAAATAAATTGAATTTTACCCTGTTTGGCCGAAAAGTGCACTTTCAAAATTCTGACCCACTTGTTGGGTTAGTGCTATATATAGTTACATTGATGTACGCAGTACATGGGGGATAACGGCGTTCTCGCCCTCAACTGTCTGATTTCTCACAAGAGGAAATTATCGTCATCATACTCGCAGAGATCAGGTGTATTTCACTGCAAAAAGGTAGCAATCATCGTATGAAGTATAATAATGACATCACGTTCATTCTAGGGGACCACCAGGCAAAGAACAACAAATAACAATATGTTTTGGTACCGTTGTGTGATATCAAATAGATGCTCAACACTTTGCAAAGGGTTGTGTAATTCATAAGCAATACTACTACTTACCACCACTTACGGAACCATCATTATATGATGGTTCCGTATGCGTCCAACGTCTGAGAGCGCGCCAATTCTATTCAGACGTACGTTTGGAGACAATAGAATCCCGACGATTCGTTCGCCCTGGAGAAAGGTAGTTGCATTATTATTGAGAATGGTGACGCGTTTTTCCAAATACATAATTGTTTTAAATGTGGAAACATGTTTTTCTGAACTTTTTGGTGGTATGGACTACTAAAGATGTTACCTGTCAATTTGTCATTAATATTAGTTTGGGGTGGTGGTGTTCCGAGCCGGTAGCCCGCCGTTGTGGAGCGCGAAAAGTCCGGCCGCGGGATTAGTCCTGGCCATTCGGCGGACAAGATCCGCGCGCCAGATTTTGTCCGACTTGCCGATATGTTATTTGTGGCTGCTAACTTCAATTTTCAAAACATAATATAGCTGCGAACAACACTAACCTTTTTGTGGCTAGATTTAGTAAGATTGTTTGGCTAAAACTATGAAAATTGAAGTTAGCAGCCATCCTCCTAAATTGCACTGCCTCGACCGGATCAAATCCGCGACCACACCGTGCTGGCCTCATCCTACTCTGGTTGTACATTTGTCGGTTTAGCAGTTTTAGTGCTAAAAGTTTATATCAACTCATAAACCATACTGTATAAGAAACGACCTTCCTATACCATGTCGCATTCGACGAAGTTATCGACTAGTTCCATGCAACATCCGGTGTTTAATAATAAAGTATAACTTGAGCTGTGTTCCCTATCAGTCCGACCTCGCTAGGCCATTAGCCCCTCTCGCAGTTGTGGGGAAATATATCATATATACATAACAGCAGGTGAATTATAGGCCTATGCAGGATGCCCATTGTGGGAACCCTTGCCCCTCTCTCACTACACACCCCCCCCCCCCCCTCCCCTTCCCAATCTTATACCCCCCCCCCCCCTTCCTCACACAATCTCACACCCCTTTCTCAGCCCTTCTCTCACAACCTCCCTCAACTACTCTTATAATACCCCCCCCTCTTTCCCTCACACCCCTCTCACTACACCCCCCCCCCTTACGTTATACCCCTTCCTCACACAATCTTACACCCCTACTTTAACACCCCTCCCTCACCTACCCTTATATGATACCCCCTCTTTCCCTCACACCCATCCCCACACCCCTCTCTAGCCCCCCCCCCCCCCCCCCCCCCCATTATGGGCTAACCCTCACCGTAAACTACCATATATACTTCCAATGGACGTAATATTCCACACAACCAACCCCCATCTCCTACCGCGAACCTATGACCAGCACGTCCGAATGACATGACTGAGCAGTTTGATTTATGCAATAGGAATATAATGCGGTTGTCATGGTAACGCTAACTATAATGACAATACTGTCAGAGAGTTGACCATGAACGACTGATTTGACTAGAATTGTAGAGTTTGGTTCAAAAAGGGGTTAAATCCACTTTCCATTAAAGAGTTACGATATCAGTACATTAATAAGCTACGAAGCTATCTAGAAATCCAAATTGT